>PVKU01000955.1:0-143573 GCA_004027475.1 Anoura caudifer
TTTTTTTTTTTTTTTTTTTTTTTTTTTTTTTTTTTTTTTTTTTTTTTTTTTTTTTTTTTTTTTTTTTTTTTTTTTTTTTTTTTTTTTTTTTTTTTTTTTTTTTTTTTTTTTTTTTTTTTTTTTTTTTTTTTTTTTTTTTTTTTTTTTTTTTTTTTTTTTTTTTTTTTTTTGCTTATTTCTTGATAGGCCTGTAAAGCAAACAATTTCCTCTTAGCATTTCATTCCCAGTGTCCCACAGATTTTGGATTGCTGTGTCCTCATTTTCATTTGTTTCAAGGTATCTTTTGATTTCTTCCTTGATCTCATTGTTGACCCATTGATTGTTTAATACCATGTTATTTTGTTTCCATGTCTTTGTGTATTTTTCAGTTTTTTCTTGTGATTGATTTCTAGTGTCATAGCATTGTGGTCAGACAAGATGCCTGATGTGATTTCAATCTTCTTAAATTTATTGAGACTTGTTTTTGTCTCCTAATATGTGGTCTATTCTAGAAAATGTTCCATGTGCACCTGAAAAGTATGTATATTCTGCTTCTTTGGAATGAAATTCTCTGTAGATATCAATTAAATCTATTTGACCTCACATGTCCTTTAAGGCTGCTATCTCCTTGCTAATTTTCTGTCTGGAAGATTTATCCATTGAAATCAATGGGGTGTTAAAATCCCCTGATATGACTGTATTTCTGTTAATCTCTCCTTATACGTCCATCAAAATTTGCTTTACATATTTAGGTGCTCCTATGTTGGCTGCATACATGATTACTAGGGTTATAGCCTCTTGTTGGATTGGTCCCTTTATCACTACAAAGTGACATTCTTTGTCTCTTACTATAGCCTTGGTTTTAGAGTCTATTTTTTCAGATATAAGTATCACTACCCCAGCATTTTTGTCTTTTCCATTTGCATGAAATATCTTTTTCCATCTCTTTACTTTGAATCTGTGTATATCTTTTGATCAAAGGTGGATCTCTTGGAGACAACATATATATGAATCTTGTTTTCTTGTCCATTCAGCTACCCTATGTCCTTTAATTGGAGTATTTAAGGCATTTACATTTAAAGTGACTATTGTTAGATACAAATTTATGGCCATTTATTTTTAACTATTTTTCTGCCGCCTCCTCCACCTCCTCTTTCTTCCTCCTCCCTTGTCCTCCTGCCTCTTCCTTCTTTTTCTCCTTCCTCTTCCCATTTCCCTTCCCTTTCTTCTTAAAGAAAGCCCTTTAATATCTGTTGCAGTACCAGTTTGGTGTTAACAAATTCCTTTAGTTTAGTTTTGTTTTGTTTTTGTCTGGGCAGCTCCTTATTTCTACTTCAACTTCAAATGATAGCCTTGCTGGGTGAAGTAGCCTTGGTTGTAGGTCCTTGCTTTTCATCATCCTCAATATTTCATGCCAATCCCTTCTGTCCTGAAATGTTCTGTTGGGAAATCAGATGACAGTCTAATTGGAGCTCCCTTGTAGATAACTAACTGCTTTTATCTTGTGACTTTTAAGATTTTCTCCTTGTCTTTAAGCTTTGCCATTTTAATTATGATGTGTCTTGGTGTAAGAGCCTCTTCCTGTCCAATTTGTTTGGGACTTGCTGCACTTTCTGGACTTATGTATCTTTCTCCTTCACCAGATTAGGGAAGTTTTCAGTTATTATTTCTTCAAGTAGTTTCTTGATCTCTTGCTCACTTTCTTCTCTTTCTGGTAATCCCATGATATGGATGTTGTTATACTTCATGTTCTCCCAAAGTTTTCTTAATCTCTCCTCTGTTTTTTTTAAATTATTTTATCTTTCTGCAGCTCTGCTTGGGTGTTTTTTCTACCTTGTCTTCCAAATTGCTGTTTCAATGCTCTGCTTCATCTAACCTGTTTATTCGCTCCAGTGTATTATTTATTCCAGATAGTGCATTCTTTTTTCTGACTGATCCTTTTTTATAGTTTCTATTATCTTTTTCATGCTGTTGAGTATCCTTATAATCATTACTCTAAAATCTATAATTGATAAATTGCTTGCCTTCATTTCATTTAGTTCTTCTTCTGGACGATTCTCTTATTCTTTCATTTGGGGCCTTTTTCTGTATCTTCCTATATTGGCTGCCTCTTTATATTTGTTTCTATATGTTAGGTAGATCTGCACAGACTCTGGTATAGACCTATATAGTCCGATACTGCCCATGACTGGCCCTGGCCAACCTGTTTGGAGTTATCAACAATCTATGGCATGGCCTGGGTATGTGCAGAAAGAACCAGGTTGCACACCAAGGCTGACTTTTAACGGCACTGAGCCCAGGGGAGGGTCAGCTAAAGTTTCAGAGCTCTCAGAGATCCTCCCTCAACCGGAGGATTTCTTTTAAGCTTAAACACAGAAATAGCTTCCAGCTGTACTATTCTGCTTAAGCTCTACCAGGTGGGGCAGAGTAATTTCTGTGGACAAGGCTTTTGCTTCGCCTCAGGCCAATGCCACTTGGAGGGGAGTGTTTTGTCCAAGAAAGTGTCTGTACTATGGGGAATGACTCAGCACAGGGATCCTGGAGGCTGTTCTTTCAGTCCTCTCCCCAGAGCGACCAACCCTAGACTTTCCTCTTGTGGCTCTAGTCCACTCTGCCCTCCCTCTGCTGGAGCCCAGGGTAAGTGGCTGCAAATGAAATTTTGTGCATTGGCCCTTTAAGAGGCTCTCTGTGACTCTAGCCATCTGTCCCTGGCAGACAGAAACCCCACTGCTTTTCACAGTCAAATGTTATTTGGATTCCTTTCCCAGTTCTGGTGCTCTAGGATGGAGGACCCAGCTTGGAGTTTAGACCCCACACTTCTCAGGGGAAATGCTCTCCACCCATCAGCCACTGAAATATCTCTCTGGAACTTCAGCTGCCACCTGTGGAAATCCAGTCAGCTCTCTCATGCCTCTACACTTCCTACTAGTCTCACTGTGGTGATGTGGTTTCTTCCATAAGTCCTTGGTTATAAGGCTTCTTTCCAGCTAGTGTTCAGTTGGTTATGCAGGATAATTCTTCTATAATTTAGCTGCAATTCCAGCTTGGTCCTGGAAGGAGATTATTGTGGCTTCTACCCACTCTGCTGCCATCTTGGATCTCTCAAATATATATTTAATCCAAAGTAATTAAAATAGTATCCTAAACTATGCTGTAAACCTAAAACTAATATAAAATACTACTGAATGTACACTGTAATTAAAAATTGTTTTTAAATTTTTTTAAAAATTGTATCCAAAAAATATTTGGCACATCAAGAAAGAAGTAAAGGGGAAAAGAGGGACAAAAAGATATAAAACATAGTGAAAACAAATAGCAAAATACCTACTCTTAAATACAACCATAATATAACTACATTAAATATAAATGGACTAAACACAGAGACTGTCAAACTGGATAAAAACAGACCTAACTATATGCTATCTACAACAGATACACCCTACATCCAAAAACACAAAGAGGCTGAAAGTGAAAGGATGGAAAAAGATAAACCATACAAACAACAACCATAAGAGAACTTGAGGGGCTATATTACTATCAGCAGAAATAGATTTAAAGACAAAAATTATTAATAGTCATTAAGATACTTTCATAATAATTTAAAAGATCAATATATGAAGAAGATACAATTTTAAATGTATACACAAAAAAACAAAGCCCCAAAATACATGAAGCAAAAACTGACATGATACAACTGAAAAAAAAACACCATTGAATATGAGTTAGATAGATCATTAACCCATTCTCAATAACTGACAGAATGACTACACAGAAAATAGGCAAGGAGGACTTTAACAACAGTACCCAGTCCTTTACAACAACCACCTTGAGGGCACTATGCTAAGTGAAATAAGCAAGACAGAGAAAGACAAATACTAGGTAGTATCACATCACTGTGGAATCTAAATAAAAAATGAAACTCACAGAAACAGAGAGTAGAAAGTGGTTCCCGGGGAGTTGGGGATGGAGATAATAAGGAGAGACTGGTAAAAGGGTACAAATGTTCATCCATCAGATGAATAAGGTCTGAGGATCTCATGCATGACATGATGACTACAGTTGATAACACTGTATTGTATAATTAAAATTGACATTTGCTAAGAGAGAACTAAATGTTGTCCCAACAAAATTAATATGTAAGGTAATGGATGTGTTAATTAACTAAATGTTAAGTATAATTTGACAATATACATATACATTGAATCATCACAGTATATACTTTAAATAGCTTACAATTTTATTTGTCAATTATAGCTCAATAAACTGAGAGGAAGGGAAGAAACATTATTCACCAACTATACCTGTCACTCATAAAACACTTCATTCAACAACACCAGAATATGTACTCTTTTCAATTACACACAGAACATTCTCCAGGATATAAAATATGCTAGGTCACAAAACAAGTTTCAATAAATTTAAAGGATTGAAACCATATGAAGTATGTTCTCTGTCAACAATAGAATTAAATTACAGATTAATAACACAAGTACTAGAGTCCAGTTTCAGGTCATCTTAATCCCTGAAAATGGAATAAGGTGATCTCAGACTCCTTGACAAAGAGTACATGGAAATCCTCTCTGGAAGAAGACAACATTGTGCTAGGACTCAAAATGTGTCTACAAGAATGATGGAAAACAGAGTAGAAATAATGAGAATCTGAGGATCCCATAAGAAGCTCCAAAATATGCTAGTAGGTATCCCCAAAAAACAGAATTTATTTATAAAAAATTGTGTATTTACTCTTACATGTTTAAACTTCAGTCACCTTCAGTGAGAGAGTCATGCAGTTTCAAGAAGTACACAAAGTCCCAATCAAGATGAACCCAAAGAAGCATACACCAAGACACATCACAATTACAATGGTAAAGTTTAAGACAAAGAGAATCTTAAAAGCAGCAAGCAAGAAAAAAACAGTTACCCGCAAGGGAACTCCAATAAGTAGTATTTTTCAGACTATAGGATGCACATTTCCCCCCACCCCCTCCCCAAATTTGGAGGGAATAATGGTTGTTAATGCTGCTGTTGAGTTCTGTTTACATTTATATTGGTGAAATATTATGTTATTTATGTTATTAAATATTTTACCACATTTTTTTGCTTCAATTTTTTTTCCTATTTCCCTCCTCTAAAACCTAGGTGTGTCTTATGGTCTAAAAAGTATGGTATATCAGCTGATTTCTCAACAGAAATACTACGGGACAGAAGGTACTGGCATGAAATATTCCAAGTAATAAAAAGAAAGAACCTGCAACCAAGACTATTCTATCCAGCAAGGCTCTCATTTTAAATGAAGGTGAAATAAAGAGCATCCCAGACAAAAAAAATAGGCTGAAGGAGTACATATTCATCAAACCAGCACTGCAAGAGATGTTAAAGGTATTGCCTCAAGAAGAAGAAAAAATAGAGAAAGGAACTCAGGTACAAAGAGGAAACACAGCGATGAATAAGTACCTATCAATAATAAACGTAAATGTAAATGGATTAAATGCTCCAGTTAAACGACATAGGGCAGCTGAATAGATAAGAAAGCATGACCCACATATATGCTGCCCACAAGAGAGCTACCTCAGAACGAAAGATTTACACAGGCTAAAAAAGAAGGGATAAAAAAATATTCCATGCAATGGGGGTAGCCAGGGTCAAATACTTCTATTTGACAAAGCAGACTTCAAAATAAAGACCACAATAAAGATTAAAAAGGACTTTACATAATATTAAAAAAGTCAGTCCAACAAGAGGCAATAACCCTAGAAAACATATATGCACCCAATATAGGAGCACCATAAATATATAAAAGAAAATCTTGGAGGACTTTAAGAAAGAGATGGACAGCAATACAATCATTGTACGGGATTTTAACACACCATTGTCAGCAATGGACAAATCTTCCAAACAAAAATCAACAAGGATATAGCAGCATTAAATGACACACTAGAAAAAATTAATTTAATTGATATTTACAGAATGTTTCACTCCAAAGAAGCAAAATATACATTCTCCTCAAATGCACAAGAAGCATTCTCACAGATAGACCACATGATAGGACACAAAATAAGTCTTAAAAACTCAAGAAAATTGAAGTCATATCCAGTATTTTCTTGGATCACAATGGCTTGAAACTAGAAACCAACCTCAAGAAAAAACTCCAAAACATTCAAATACATGGAAGCTATATGACATGTTATTAAATAACAAATGGGTTAACAATGAGATCAAGGAAGAAATCAAAAAGTACCTGGAAACAAATGAAAATGGACACACAACAACCCAAAACCTACAGGACACAGCAAAAGCATTCCTGACATGGAGTTCATAGCAACACAGGTCTATCTAAAGAAGATAGAAAATCTCAAATAAACAACCTAACCATATATCTAAAAGTACTAGAAAAACAACAACAAACAAAGCCCAGAGTGAGTAGAAGGAAGGATATAGTCAAGATCAGAGCAAAAATAAATGACATAGAGACTTAAAAAAAATAAATTCAAAAGATCAATGAGTCCAGAGGCTTCTTCTTTGAAGAGATAAACAAAATTGAGAACCTTTAACCAGACCCAACAGGAAAAAAAGAGAGAGGACCCAAATAAATAAAATCAGAAATGAAAGCAGAGAAGTAACAACTGATACCACAGAAATACAAAGGATTGTAAGAAATTATGGTAAGCAAAAAGACGCCAGAAAATTGGACAACCTGGGTAAAATGGATAAGTTTCTAGAAACATACTATCATAAAACTGAATCAGGAAGATACAGAAAACCTGAAAATACTGATAACTACTGAAATTGAAGCAGTAATCAAAAACCTCCCAGCACACAAAAGCCCTGGAAAAGATGGATTCCAGGCAAAATTTACCAATCATTCAAAAAAGAACTAACACTTATCCTTCTTAAACTATTCCTAAAAATTCAAGAAAAGGGAAGACTTCCAAACTCTTTACATGAGGCCAGTATTATCCTAATTCCAAAACAAGGAAGATACAAATAAGTAGAAGCATGTATCATTTTCATGGATTGGAAGAATTAACATAATTAAAATGTCCATACTACCCAAAGCAATCTATAAATTCAACACAATTCCTATTAAGATACCAATGGCATATATTTCACAGATCTAGAACAAATAATCCAAAAATTTATATGGAACCAAAAAGATCCCATATTGCCTCAGCAATCTTGAGAAAGAAAAACAAAGTTGGAGGAATCACAATACCTGATATCAAACTATAGCCCTGGCTGGTGTGGCTCAGTGGATTGAGTGCCAGCCTGCAAACCAAATGGTCACTAGTCTGATTCCCATTCAGGGCACATGCCTGGGTTGCAAGCCAGGACTCCAGAGGGGGAGGGGGTGTGCAGGGGGGGGCACTTGAGAGGCAATCACACATTGATTTTTCCCTCTCTTTCTCCTTCCCCTCTCTCTAAAAATAAAATCTTTCTTTAAAAATACTATACTGTAAGTATACTGTAATCAAAACAGTCTGGTACTGGCTTAAGAACAGACCAGATCAATGGAATAGAACAGAGTGCCCAGAAAAAAACGTCTTTACGGTCAACTAATAGTTGACAAAGGTGGCAAGAGCATAAAATGGAGTAAAGACAGTGTCTTCAATAAATGGTTTTGGGAGAACTGGACTGACACATGCAAACAATAAAATTAGATCCACCATCTTACACCATACACCAAAATAAACTCAAAATGGATAAAAGACTTAAATATAAGTTGTGATACCATAAAAAGCCTAGAGGAAAACATAGGCAGTAAAATTTCAGATTATCTCAAACAGCAATGTTTTTGCCATTATATCTCCTAGAGCAAGGGAAATAAAGGGAAAAAATAAACAAATGGGACTATATCAAATTAAAAAGCTTCTGCATAGCTAAAGAAGCCACCATCAAAATTAAAAGGGAACCAACTGTATAGGAAAACATATTTGCTAACAATACATTGAAAAAGGGTTTAATTTCCAAAATATATAAAGAACTTATATGACTTAAGACCAGGAAGATAAATAATCCAATTAAAAATGGACAAAGGGCTGTGGCTAGTGTGGCTCAGTGGACTGAGCGCCAGCCTGCACACCAAAAGGTCACTAGTTTGATTCCCAGTCAGGGCACAAGCCTGGGTCTCGGGCTGGGTCCCCAATGCGGGGCGTGCAAGAGGCAACTACACCTTGATGTTTCTTTCCCTCTTTCCCTCTCTTCCCCTCTCTAAAAATAAATAAAATCTTTTTAAAAAGTGGACAAAGGAACTGAATAGACACTTCTCAAAGGAGGACATACAGAAAGATACAAATTAAAATCACAATAAAACATGACCTCACACTGATCAGAATGGCCATCATTAACAAATCAACAAACAAGTGCTGGCAAGGATGTAGAGAAAAGGAAACCCTAGTGCACTGTTGGTGGGATTGCAGACTGGTGCAGCCACTGTGGAAAACATATGGAATTTCCTCAAAAATCTAAAAATGGAACTGCCTTTTGACCCAACGATTCCACTTCTGGAATATACCCGAAGTATCCTAAAACACCAGTTCAAAAGAATTTATGCACCCCCATGTTCATAGCAGCACAATTTACAATAGCCACGATTTGGAAATACCCTAAGTGTCCATCAGTAGATGAGTGGACAAAAAACTGTGGTACATTTACACAATGGAATACTACACAACAGAAAGAAAAAAGGAATTCCTACTTTTTGCGACAGTATGAATGGAACTATTCATAATAGTTTCCTTCACTTCCAGCATGAAGGAAACTATTATGCTAAGTGAAATAAGCCAGTCAGTGAAAGACAAATATCATATGATCTCACTTATAAAAGGGATCTAATGAACAAAATAATGAGCAAATTAGAAGCAGAGGCATGGAATCATGGAACAGACTGACAGCTGTAAGTTGGAAGGGGCAAGGTGAGGACTGATTGAGGGAAGGTGATAAGATTTGTCAAAGGCATATATGAGAAACCCATGACCATAGACAACAGTGAGGGGACTGATTATGGAAGTGGGCAGGGAGCTGGAAGGAGGGGAGCGAAGGAGGAAAAAGTGGGACAACTGTAATAGCATAAAAAATAAATAAACGTTAGTCATCTTCAAAGTACTCTCCATTTGATGCAATACACCTATGGAGACAGTTTTTTCACTGCTCAAAACAGTTTTTGAACTCGTCAATTGTGATGCCTTTTAGTGCTTCTGCTGTTTTTTGTTTCACCTCTTCCACATTGGCAAAACATTTCCCTACAAGGGCTTTTTACATCCCAGGAAACAAACAAAAAAAAGTTGCTCAGGGTGAAATCAGGTGAATAGAAAGGGTGCGGCACAAGGGTCAAAACGACAAGGGTCGTTTTTGGTCAAAAACTGCTGACCAGTCAGCACAGTGTGGGCAGGTGTGCTTGCAAATCATCCATTATGAAATGGGCAAACGCGATGAAAGAGTCTTCAAAAAAATTTACTGAGGTCAAGGCAGCCTCTCATAACAACGCCAGGTGGTACACTGATACAGATGGGTTTCTAGAACATTCACCTAGCGAGGATAGCCTGTACTCCAAGGGGCCCACCCTCCAGAAGATAATTCCAGGTATTTTTGGGTCCCCCTCATATCTGTTGTCCCAGGAGGAAGGGAGGGAGAAAAAGGTAGATGTTATATTCAAAGCAATAATGGCTAATCACTTGCCAAAATCTGATGAAAGACAGCAAAAATATTCAAGAAGCCCTACAAACTCCAAGCAAGATAAATAGAGAATAATACTAGGTTAAAGGACATGAGTCATATTTATTGGCTAGAATGATTTAAGTTATGCTGTGAAGAATCCCAAAAGTGGCAAATTAGTATACATGTGACCTTGTTGAATACTTCAAGAAAACTCACTCAGAGGATATATATACAAAAAAAAAAAAAAAAAATGCCCTGAGTAAAAATCAGGAGATCAGAATCTATCAATGTTACCTGGGAAAGACCTCACTAAAGAATACCATTAGTGCTACTGTGAATGTGTCGAGAATTTCCCTCCTACACTACGGAAAGTGAGATACTGACCTACACCCACCGAGGTAATCTCTCGGTACACTATGCATATCAGGTTATAAGCAACAAACACCATTTATCTTTTTAATAATTGTTTTACAAATCAACCTATGCTTTGAGAAGCACTTCTGTGCGACAAATGAATAACAACACCTAAAATTAATGTTCATAAGATGATGTTTCATCAAGGATAATCTAATTTTAGAAAGATATTTTTCACTAAAATGAACATTTCAAATTTATTTTAAACTAAATTTACATAAGGATAAAATATAATGAGATTAGTACATACTCTCATATACTACAGCAAGGAGTATAAACTGACACATTTTTTCTTAAAAACGAGTTTGCAATACATATCAAAGGTAAACAATAGTCCTGACTGGTGTGGCTCAGTGAGTTGGGTGTCATCCTGCAAACTGAAAGATCACCAGTTTGATCCCAGGTCAGGGCACATGCCTGGGTTGTGGACCAGGTCCCCTGGTGGGGGTGTGTCAGAGGCAACTGATTGACGTTTCTCTTGTTCTCATTCTCCCTCTTTTCCTCCTCTCTAAAAGATAAATAAATAATATCTTTTTTTAAAAAGAGAAACAATATACAGATTTTAATCAAGTAATTCCATTTCTAGTAATCTAAGTCTAAAGAAATAAACATTTGGACAGATTTCATTCAAAAATGCTCACTGCACTGTTCATGATGATAAAAATTTGGAAACTAAATGTCTAGAAAAAAGAGGCATTAAATAACTTTGAAAACATTAATATAATGGTATATAATACCGTCAATAAAACTCAAGATTATAAAAAAAATTTTGGCCTTATAAAAAGCTCAATAGGTTAAACTTTAAAAAAAGGAAATATAAATGTATATGAACACTGATTCCAAATATGCCAAGTGAAAAAATTCACACACACATGGAAAAAACAAAAATTCTCAAAATAGTTTTTTCTCTCTTTGGTGGGAGCACAAGTAACTTTTACTCTTCTTCTTTATATATTTTTCCAATTTCCAAATTTAAAAAAATTCCTGAAATTTATAAAAACTGAAATCATCCAAAAAAATTAAAATACAATTTTAGTTTTACAGTTTCAAATCTTATAATTTATTCAAAATCATTGCATTCTACTTTTACATTAAAGACAGTTTTTCTCTGACCTTAAGGAGGAAGCATTTAGTCTTTCCCCTAAATAATGCTGCCAGCACCCAGGTGCACTGATCAGAAACCTAGGAATTCTTCTTCTTTTTTTTTAAATCCTCACCAGAGGATACATTTATACATTCAAGAGAGAGAGGAAGGAAGAGAAAGAGAGAAACATCGATGTAAGAGAGAAAAATCAATCAGCTGTCTCTGATAAGCGCCCGATGTGGGACCAGGAATCGAAGCCAAAACCTAGGTATGTGTCCTGGCAGGGGACTGAGCAACCTTTTGGTACACGAGTCCAAGGTCCAACCAACTGAGCCAGCTGGCCAGGGCGGAATGATTATTCTTGATCTTTCTCCTTCCTTTGCTCACCATATCTGATCCCATTAGCAAGCTGTTTATTAAGCAAGCGAATCTCTTCCCCACATCAGGACCTCCCCTGGAACACCACTCCCCTTTCCCCTTCTTCACAGTTTGTTTGTGTCCTTTCTTTGTCCCCCACCCCCCACCCCCATATAGGGCTCTCTCACATGGCACTTCCTCAGAGAACCCTTTCCTGGCCATCCTAACTAAAGATGCTGCTCCTTCCTAGGTGATTCTCTACATCTTTACATTCTCCTACTGACTTCAGAGGTTCCATCACTACCTGATACAATATTACACATTTGCTTATTCGTATACTATCCATCGCCCATTCTGGACTGTCGGCTCCAGAACGGCAGTCCAGTTCGCTTAAACAGTCTGGTGCATAAAAGATACTCAAATGAATTAATAAGGTTATTCCTACCTTGAAAAAGTTACATTCACCTTTGCCACTTCTATTACAACAATGTCTCTGCTCTCATACTCTTTTAATTTACTCTGTGATTCACTGTACTTTGTGATTCTAAAGTCTTTCATCAAAAGTGGAAAATTTTCACACGTATTATCTTTGAATATTGCCTCCTGCTCAGACTCTATGTTCACCTTCTGAAACTCCTTAGTAGATTCATAATGAACTTCTCTACTTTTCTCCTAAGGTTTCTCCTTAAACCATTGTTTCAAATATTTTATCTTTATGTCTCAGTAATACAATCTCAATAATTTCCTCATATACATATTTCAGCTTACTGATTTTCTCCTTAGCTGCTATTTCCCATGTTCACTGAATTTTTAATTACTTCCACAACCATATTATTCACTTCTAAAGGTTGTATTGGATTGTTTCCCAAAGCTGCCTAGAGTTTTGAGAATATCTTACCCATTTATTATATTTTTAGCTCCTTCTATTAAGCCTCTAATAATATCAAATGATTGTTTCATAGTCTTTATCTGGTCATTTTATCTGAAGTTTTGGAGGGTCTAATATGCTATTTATTCTAGTCTCCAAACTTCATGAGAGATAAACTAGTTACGCACTCTCAGGAAGACTTCCCTCCCCCCACCACCCAAGCCCAAGTTTAGACTGATAAGCTTCCATGCCTTCAACCTGCATATGTAGGTGGATTTCTTTCCTAGTCTACCTTTCACAGAGCGTATAACTCTTCAAGAGTCATGGCTTTATAAATAGTTCTCAGTACCAATTCACACACATCCAAGGCATCATTTCCAATCCCAATGTGGCCATTAAAGCTTTAGTTACTGAGGCTAATGAATTCCTCAGGGTGGCCTCAGCATGAAACTTACATTGCTTACAACTCTGGTAATCAGTTCTTCTTCTTATTTAGCCCTTAGATATTTCCCTTGCTATTTTGTGAGCCCAGACATGCATTTCAAGATGTTTATAACATTTCATCCAGCGTTTCCAAGAACTTTGTAACGGAAAAGCTTTTAAGTTAAATAGGCCTGTCTCCATATTTCTAAAAATGTTAGTTCCTATTCCTTTCTAATTAAAAGTAATCAGAAAGTATTAAAAGATATCTAGGCTATCAAACAATACCTATCTATTATTGAAATTTTTAACTAGATAAAATGTTTTTTTAACCCAACAGACATTGGAATATGAGTTTATTCTTTTTTATCAGTTACCAAAGTGAAAATCAGAAATATCCTTTTTAGGTTGAATAAATCCAAGATATGTTGTAGAGGACAACATATGATTACAGAAAGCCTCTTCTCCAAAGTTGCCAAAGTATGTTACAAACATACTAATTAATCCTCTTGGGCTTTTTAAAAATTTAACAGTACAACACGAATTAATCCTCATGATGTATACCTCTCAATCAGGTTTGTAGCAACAATTATCCCCCAGTTATGAGTATGAAAGCTTACCTATAAGTCTCATGTGACAAGTGAATGACAAAGTACAGAATCAAGGCTTCGATTTCTTATACAAGAAAAACCTGACTATGATCCAGAGAAATTCAAATCTAAATTTTTTTTATTAAAACATAAGTATAACATCACTAGCCATTAGAGAGAGGCAAATCAAAACCACAATGAGACATCATCTCACACCTGTCAGAATGGCCATCATTAATAAATCAACAAACAAGTGCTGGTGAGGTTGTGGAGAAAAGGGAACCCTAACGCGCTGTTGGAAATGCAGACTGGTGCAGACACTGTGGAAAACAGTATGGAATTTCCTCAAAAAATTAAAAATACTGCCCTGGCTGGTGTGGCTTAGTGGACTAACTGCCAGCCTGAGAACTGAAAGGTCATCACTTCTATTCCCAGTCGGGGAACATGCCTGGGTTGTGCAGGCCAGGTCCTCAGATGGGGGTGTGTGAGAGGCAACAGACTGAAGTTGTCTCTTGTACATAGATATTTCTCTCCCTCTCTTTCTCCCTCCCTTCTCCTCTCTCAATAAATAAATAAATAAATAATAAATAAATAAAATCTTTGAAAATATTCTGTTTAAAAAATTAAAAATAGAACTGCCTTTTGAATCAGTGAATCCACTCCTGGGATTACACCCTAAGGAACCCCAAAACACCAATTCAAAAGAACGTATGCACACCAGTGTTCATAGCAGCACCATTTACAATAGTCAAGTGCTGGAAGCAGCCTAAACGCCCATCAGTAAATGAGTGGATCAAAAAACTGTGGTACATTTACACAAAGGAATACTATGCAGCAGAAAGAAAGAAGGAGCTCCTGCCTTTTGCCACAGCATGGATGAACCTGGAGGTTATTATGCTAAGTAAGCCCATCAGTGAAAGACAAATACTATATAATCTCACTTGTCAAACTAATCTAATGAACAAAATAAACTAACAAGGAAAATAGAACTAGAGACATAAAAACATGGAATACATTGACAGCAGGCAGAGAGAAATAGAGAGGGGATAATGGTGGAAAGAAGGTGAAGGGACTAGACAAAGAACATGTATGAATGGCCCATGGACATGGACAATGGTGTGGGGATGGACTGTAGAGGTAGGAGGTGGGCTGGGCGGAGGAGGGAAAATAGGGTAAAATTGGGACAACTGCAATATAAAAACAATAAATAAAAAATAAAAATTTAAGAAAAGCATTTGTATACTAGTTATTATATGAACATATATAGGTAATGTTTCAAAATATAGACTTGTTTTATTTTTACAATATTTTAGAATACATAAAAGAAATGACAAATTTGAACTCTAACCTCTTTTAAAATTCTCCTACTCCATCTTCCTTTTTTCCTATTTCTCTTCCTAAATCAAAGATTTGAGGGAACTAAGATTTCCTATCTTCTTTATATATATTTGTGAAGATTTTCAAATACACGATTATTCAAAGAAAAACACACCCTAGACAAATTTAATTTTAGTTACACAATCAGAAAATTTTATAAATCCCTCAATTTCTAAAATGTGATTATCAACTAAATCAGCTATTAAGGAGAAAAGTATGAACAAATGACACATATGTCTAAGGGAAACATTATTAATGAACCAGGTGATAAATGGACACAATATTAAGTACCTGACCCACAGCACTTTACTTTTATGAAATATCCAGGAAAGTATGTCATCTTCTAAACATAAACAGGAAATCTCAAAGGGTTTTTCTCCTCCCAATAACTGCTAGGTCTACATCACTAAGAGACGTTAAATTAAACAAATGTATCTGCTGTAGATCTCCACATGGTTTTCCTCTGAGACCTTAATCCACTTGGAATATACCATTATTTTAAATAGGAAAACAAAAGCCTCTTGTTTAAAGTTTTTCCCTTTTGCTATGTATTTTTACCAAGTTAAAAAACAAAAGCATAAATATTTATTTGCCATTAACTTTATTTTAAACTTCATTTCTTCATTTCACATAATTTCTATTGTGACATTAGGATTTAAAAGTTAATAATGAAACTCATTTCCCACACTCTAGGATTAAATATTTTCATTTTGAAATAAAAAAATAAAACAAATGTAACACTTTATATCCCTATCGTAACATTACAGATTGAAATAGAAAATCTCAGCTGTTGATCTCACTATCAATTGCTATGGCGATTTAACCATATTCCTTTAAATTAAAGTCCTACTGTCAGAAAGACACTAGCCAATCTGTCAAGCAGCACAAGATTACATGGATAGGGTCTAAAAGAAATCAACCTCAGTAACAACAACAACAAAACTGTCATAAACTTTGGTTCACTTTCTTGTATCCTTTTAGTTTTCACAATTATGAGGGATTCATCAAAACATATTTTCCAATAGTACAAATAGTAGGTCCTTTTATCCACCACTTTTCAACTTGTTTTACTCTGGGATGGTCTTCAGGAAAGTTGTTCCCCAACTCTGAGTGTGCCCAGAGTTTTTTATGACTGACACATAGCTGCTGGGACTATAAGTTATGAGCACTTGCTAGCCATAACTCCCTTTTTCTCCTATTGATTCAAGATATGCCAAATTTGCAATACCATGGCCCAATCCCTAATTTTATAAGTGAGTCACCTGAGGCCAGACAGGTTAAACAGCATATTCAAGAGCACCACAAGGTGAAATTACCAGAGACAGAGCATATACTCTATCCCAGATGTTTTCTTCCCAAACTCCAATTTGTTCATTATATTACACTGCCCTCTAAATTCACTGCTATGGAAAAACTGAGTTAGTCAGCTCAGAATATGAGTTATTCTACATTAGTGAATTTTTCAGGTCCCTAGATCTTAACTCTATAAATACCAAAACTTTGAAAAGTTATTAATCCTTTTTGGTAGAAACCTTCCAAAAGTGAAAAGGCACAAATACAGATTCTTTGAATGTTCTAATGAAATGACTCTGACATTCTTTTAATTCTTGCTTAAGCACCAGGTCATGTGCCTCATGGATATTTTCCCTTTACTGCTATTGGTCTTCCTTGTGTTCATTTTGGATCCCTGAGTGAACTCCACCAGTTCACTGTTCTCATTCAATTCCTACTTCATTGCTGGGAGAACATGAAAATAGTGACATTAGAGAGTCAGTGGGTAGAAGTAGTCAATTTAAAATGGCAGAAAGAGAGAGAAATAAAAAATAAATAAAATGGCAGAGAAAAAAGGGCATTATTTTCCAGACTTCTTAATCATCATTTCTACCAGCTATATATAGTACTATGGCATTACAGCCAACTCATCTTCACAGACCTTTGGCCTCCACATTAAGAGGCAAAGGTTACTACTATCTTTTTTGAGCTTCTGCTGCCATTTCTGGCTTCTGCCCATGTGCTTTCACCATGCAATCCCCTTATCCTCAACAGTCTACTCAACTAAATAGTGGGAACCAACTTATTTCTTAGGCTTATTAAAAATATGTCAAAACATATTAAATTCCAAAGGAAGACTTGAGGAATTCTCCCGTTACAATATACATGTATGTCAGCATGAATTTCAATTTAGATATTCAGGTTCTTTTTTATTTTTGCTTGCCTCTGAGTTCTGATAGTTCCAATTTGTGGGTAAATGACCTCGGGAAAAGTCAGTAAAACTTCTGAGAAGTTGTATTTGCCTTGAAGTCTACTTCATATAAATCCCTATAAAAATTTCTCAAAATAAAGTGCTTATAATCAGCATAGAGACCTAAAACTGAGCCTTCAACACTCTAAACCAATGCTTCTCAAACTTGAATGTGCATATAAATCCCTTGGAAATGTTGTGAAAATGAAGAGTCCGACTCAGGAAGTCTGAGGTTGGGTCCAGGATTCTACATTTTTAATCAATTGACATGTGATACCAATATTCCAGCTCCACATTCTACACTTTGAGTTACAGAGCTACAGAACACATACCTTTTTTCCCCTCCCTCCTTCTGTTTCTAAATCCTCACTCCCCTGCTTTTTCCTCTTCTTGCTTTACTCTATTTCTTGTACCAAGTCTGCCAAGAGTAACCACAGTAACTCTTTAGGCCTGTACATGGCCCTTGGAAATATAAAGGTTCCCAATCTGTAACATAAGCTATAAAACTCAGTGCAGAAGGGTCAAAACACTTTAACAGTCATAAACTTTCTCTGAATTGACCAAAAATAATAAAATCAATATAGATGATATAATTTTTAGGGTATAGTTATTTTGATTTATTTCTTAGTAATAAAATATTTTCCTTAATAGAAAGTAAAACCTTGTTACTCATCTGAAGATTCAATAACATTCAATAACTGAGCTGCTACTTATAAACAGAATGAAGGCACTTGTATTAATCCTTATAACCTGTTAATAATATGTCTTTTTTGGTCTACTCTAAAGTTATTAGAAATTCTATTACCAAGTGTACCTAATCCTCATGAGATCAGCATTCTATCAAATTAATATTAGAACATATGCCTTATAGTATTATATAAATTTCACTTATAGGTGCATCATTCTATCAAATGGCCCATAAATCTCATAGAAACTGTTGGATTTAGAATGAATCCTTTAATATAATACATGCTAGCATTCATATGAAAAAAGAAACGTTCTCACCAAAAGACTCTATGCACCTAATCAACAAGCAGTAGTCTCATTTTACAGCAGGGAAACCTGAAGCATATCCAGGTTACACAACCTGGTGAACACAGCGCAACAGAATATGAAACGCCTAACTTTAAAACCTATCTTACAATCACTACATGCTACAGGTCAAAAATAGTTAAACTTCCTTTTAGGTATAGGAACTAATTCTTTAAATCAAAATTATGTAAAATAGCTGGCTTCTCAGTAACATTTAGAAATACAGTTTCTGTATAATGTTATCTTTTGCCAATACAATGAACAACAGTGAAAGCGGAATCCAATTCTGTGGTATAGTTTTCTCCCAGGGAAATTGAAGCAGATGATTCCACTCCATTAAACCAGACAACAGTGCATTCTAGTGGCCAAAGGAGGGCATAATCAGAAATGCCTCAGGGACTCTGGACTAAAACAATTAAAACTAGAAGCTAATAAAAATATTATAAATAATGTATGAATTGCTGTAGACTTATAAAAATTTGCATTTAAGATTAAAATAAAGATATAAGAAAAAATATTACCCAAAAGCTCCAGTCACCACTCCAGTTATGTAAATGTGGCCCCTGTTTTTTAGCTGACACTATATTATTCTCATCCACAACTGGTCTAGAATTTTCCTCTAATTCTTCCCGTGACTCGATGGCAAAGCTTGAATCTTCTTCATTTATTACCTGGAAACAAGTATCAATCGATTTAAATCACTTATTGAGAAATGCCCATTTTAAAAAGAAAAGCACTAATATTCAAAATATGTAAATTAACTTGAAAAGGACAATATTTAAGCTTTTAAAAAACAGTAATTTGTATTTTTGCTTCGATAGTTCATACAGGTACACATACAACAAGTATTTTCCAACTACTACTATTTGTTGGGTAGTTTATTTGGCACTAGGGATTCAAAAGTGAATAAAACAAAATCCTTACTCTCCAGTAGTTCAGTCAGCTAGAGGAATAATTAAACAGAAAAAAAAAGAAGGGCATGACAATTGGTTCAACCTCTTTGGAGAATAATATTCAATGCCTAGTAGAGTCTTAGATGGGTATATATACTACAACATGGCAATTTAATGGGTAGGTGGAGTCAGCAATGTTTTTAACACTAAAAAACTGCAAATAACCTTACTGTCCATTTGGTAAGGAAATTGATACATTAATTCTGGTTTATTAAAACAATAAAGTTAAAATAAATTGAATCAGATGTCTCAACCAGGCATTGGCCCCCAATATATAGAGTGCTCAGGGGAAAGGCTATATACCCTATGAAAGATCTGAGCCCATCTGGTGGTCACTCATGAAAGAGCAGTTATGGAGTCAAAAAAAAGAGGAGAGGAGGGGAGGTGTAGAGGTGGAGGGGGAGCAGCCAAGACAAGAACATATAGCACTGCTGCTGCTGCTGCAGCAGCAACCTATTCTCTGTTTAACAAAAATCCTGATCAGGGTTACAGGGGAAAAAGCTCCCAAGGCACCTGTGTGGCACAGCAAAGGGTTAATTCAAACTCAGCTTAATCTTGGGGCTTAAACTCTACAGAGTAACCATTGGCATGGGAAGCAACTACCCCATAATGTCCATAAGTTGTCCACAGGCTTCTGATGTGACAAACTATCTCCTCAGCTCCATACTATATGTCATTAGAGCAGCAAGTACTGGCAGCATACAGGACTCTGTGGGAAATAAAGCCTGTGATCATCCATTACCAGGGGCTAGCTATGCCTTCCATCCTGAAAGAAACACCTTGCAACCGCCTAGAGGAGGACATGGCCTTCCTTGTCCTCATTCCCTTCTTTTCTTTTCTTTTTTTTTTTTTAAAGATTTTTATGTACTTATTTTCAGAGAAAGGGAGAGAGAAAGAGAGGGAGAGAAACATCAATGTGTGGTTGCCTCTCGCACACCCGCTACTGGGAACCTGGCCCACAACCCAGGCATGTGCCCTGACTGGGAATCAAATAAGTGACCCTTTGGTTCACAGGCCATTGCTCAATCTACTGAACCACACCAGCCAGGGCCTTCACTCCCTTATCAGATGTCATGGTATAGGAAGAGGTCAGCTCTTTTCTAAACCCCTTGATCACCTGAGGAGCAACTTGGGTTCAATTGAGTAAACAGCAACAGCAGTTTGTACTCTTCAAACTCCTATTTGAAGTTTAATGGACAAACTTGCTATTGGGTGGACAGCATCACCACCATGGCACATGATGAAACTCACTGGAGACCTACTGCCTCTTATCCCTTAACCAGGATGTCCCTGATGAAGGAAAGAACCCAAGAGTCAACACAACTGGCTGAGCTTCCCACAGTCATCTTAACAGCAAATGCTCTGGTCAACAACTGGAGCCGTCAGCACATTTTTACAAACTCTTGGGCCATTGCCCAAGAGCTGCGCCCTCTGTGGTAAAGAACTCTGGTGCTTCCCAGATACTCAAAATAAAAACCAAGGTCACACATTTCTCTACATATATTAAAGCCATAACAACAGCTGTTGCCAATACACTCCTTATCCCCATCAGAGTTACAAACATTACTCACAGTGACCAAGGCACTCATTTTATTTCTCAAAATCATCACTGGGATCTTGGACAAGGCATTCAATAGAACTGTCATCTTCCTTACTAGCTTCAGGCTACAGGCCTCACAGAGAGCCATGATGACTTACATAAGCAAGTTCAAATTCAACTAAATGAAAAATGGTACACTTCTGTCATCAAACATCAGGGCTAAATTATAATAAGGAGTCTCATTCGTTTTTTTTTTTATGTTTGCCTGCCAACAGCTTTTAAGCTTCACCCCTCCTTCCTCTTCTGTCCCTCAAATGGGTATGCTGGTAAGAAAGCCTGGGCGCTCTTCCCTTTGGTGTGGGTAGGAGAGTCAAACCAGGCAAGCCCTCTCTACTCACACTGGACCCCACCTCCTAACCACAATAAAAACCTGGGGCCAGTCTCCTTTCCTTGCCATTTCAAGTCATTTCAGATCTGCTTGAGACTGCCCTGTTCTTCCCTTTTCATTAACATGAGTACATAAGTAATAAGCCTTTATAAATAAGTACTAAACCTCTTCATACCTTCGTGGTGTGTGTGTGTGTGTGTGTGTGTGTGTGTGTGTGTGTGTGTCATCATCGCTTTCTATATCCAAATCAAATTTTGGATGGGGGTCCATTCTGGCTTCGTAGAGTGGCCACCACAGAATCCTATCTCTCTAACTTATTTAGCTGTGTGGTCATTGGCTGTCACACAATCTCTCTAAATCTCTTTTCTCCACTCTACAGCAGGGGTTCTAATTCTGTCTAGTCTAGACAGTAAGTTCATGGAGAGCATGTCATGTCTGTGTTGCTCAGCATCTTCCCAAATACCCAGTGCCAGAGACATACCGGGGTGCATGAAAGTAGGTTTACAGTTGTGAGTACACAAAACAGTTTATTCTTATGTATTTATTTATTTGTATTATTTGTCTTATTATTGTTATCATTTCATATCTTTACTTATGATTTATCTTTTAGGTAATGATATGAGTAATTGAATGAGTAACTGATTAGGTTTATGAATATCTACCCTTCCTATTTCATAGTAATGTGTTGAGAATCAAATGAAATAGTGCAAATTCATCATTTGTTCATTCAACAACTATTTGAGTGCTTCCACCATTTTGCAAAGTGTAAAATGTTGCTCAAAACGTATTGCATAGGTTGCAATTCTCTAAAAGTAAAATATATACACAAAAGCAACGTAAAAGGAATGAAGATAGTGTTCAGAAATACATGTACTCCTGCAACAAAAGTTTCACTCTGAAGATTAACCAACAAGTTCTTCCGTTTACCAAAGAAGGTACTAAACAAAACTAGTTGAAACCAAAGTCGTGGTCGACAGCACAGTGATTTAAACTCTCTAGTCTGAGCCCTTTAATCTAGAGTTGACAGTTAAGGGAAGTGGGTGAGAAGGGACCAACATGACACGGGTCAGAATCATCGCCAGGGAGCCTGAGACAGCGGGATCCGAGGCTGAGACTTCTGGAACAGGACAGCTTGGGACCACATTCCCGCACTCCACGCCCACAGGGATGAGGACCTTCCCGCCGTGGCCCCGAGGGCTCAGGCTCGCAGAAAGCACAGGAAACCGTTTCCTCGGTAACAACTTTCCACAATACTCCAAAGAGCACCAAGAAAAGGAAAGGGAGACATGAATTACCATAATGCGAAAGGATTCAAACCACCGTCGCGAAGAGATCTGGTAAACCACCGGTTGGGAGCCCGACCCAGCGAGGCGCCACTTACCTGGCGGACAGTCAGAGGGCCCTCCATCACGGCTCCCTCCGCCGCCCGCCGCGGTACCGCGCACGCGCGCCCCTGAGGGGAGGGGGCGACCAACCGCGCGCCCCTAGCCCACCCCCGGCGCGCCTCACCCGCCCGCCTCCGAAGGCCACCTTGGGTCCGGCCCGCGGGCCTCGCGCCCTCTGGCGGCAGCTGAGGGCCCCTACCTTTGGCTAGTTCCTGATGTACTGTTGATTCGTTAGCCTGGAAGTCAATCTTCACTAGGGGTCTGGATGAGCCTGCCCTTCCTCACCTACCCACCAACCTCCAATTCTGTGCCTACCGTGAAATGGCTTCTAGGCACAAGTCACTCCTCACAAAGCCCCTTCTCTGCTGCAATACAAACGCTGCTCCAACGGGCGCAAGAATGAGTGCACCACAGTTTTGTTCCTTTAATCCCTTCCTTGAAGTTACTGACAAAGAGTAGTGCAAATCTTGATTCTCTGAAATGCGGCTATAAAAGACATTCTAGAACAATTTAGGGAAGATTGAATATGAAATTTATATTAGAGTTGTTTTTATGGAATAATTAGTGACCTATGGATAAATTTATAGATATTCATTTACGGATAATTAACACTTTGCAGTTATGTTGGAGAATATATTTATTGTCTGAAAATTTGTGTTCAAGTATTTAGGAGTGAAGTATAATGAAGTCTGCAACTTCATTGCAAATGTTTCAACAAAAATAGATGCCATGGACTGAATGTGCCACGCACCACCCCCGCCACCCAGAAATTCGTGTGTTGACACACAATCCCCTTTCTCTATGTGAGGACAGTGAGAAGACTGCATTCTACGAATAGCACGTGGCTCTTACCAGACACCAAATCTGCAGTTGTCTTGATGTCGGACGTCCAGACTCCAGAATCCTGAAAAAAAAAAATGTTGTTTAAGCCACCCCATCTGTGGTATTTTTCGTATACCAGCCTTAATAGACTAAAACTAACTAGATAGACAGACAGGAAGAATACCATTGTTCAATGATTTTTTTCTATTTTTGTATGTTTGAAAATAATAATAATGTAGTGATGTGAAGAATCAAATCCAGTTCCACAATAAGTAGAATATGGAGTGTATATTTAAAATATATATTACATGCTAAATGACAAGTTACCTAATAAGAGGTTCAAGAAAGGATAAGTTCTTGTCATTGTACTGTAAAACTTAGCATAAGCTGTTTGTTTTCTACACTGTTGTGTACAAGAATAGGCTGAAGAAAAAATAACTGCCTATTCTTTGAACTGGAAACCATACCAAGAATTCTATTGTACTTTGAATTAAAAGACTTTAATAGTGCCAGTATCTTTTTAATGGTTCAAGATGAATGTGGTCATTATGTAAAGTATTTTAAAAGTATTTCAAAAACCTTTTTTAATTTGAAACAAATTCAAACTTACAGAAAAGTTGCAAAATGTTACAATAATCTTTTCCCTAAACCATTTGAGAGCAAACTATCAACATTGTCCCCTCTAAACTCCAAATACCTTATGAATAGTTCCTACATACAAGGACATTTTTCTAATACATAAATAAATAATAATATATTAAAATTATGATAAAAATTGGGAAATTAACATTATATTGCTATCTTCTAATTCTCACATCCCATTAAAGTCCCACCGCTCATCTCGATAATGTCCTTTATAGCAAAAGAACCTCTCCCCAAATCACGTTACAATTAGTTGCCATATGTCCTTCAGTGTGCAATATTAAACACTCCCCCCAGGACACACTCGCTTCTCATCCATCCCACCTTAACACCCCTTGACCAACATCATAGTCCCTGTGTTCTACACCTTCTTCACTCTGCGCAGGTGCTAACACACCTTTGAATGCCACCCCTACTAAATAGTTTAAATTATTTGTAAAGGCTGAAAAGATTAAAATAATCTGATAAAGGAATATCCTGAGGTAGGGCTGGGCAACAGAACAAATGTAGTAAAAATTGTCTAGGTTCACGTTTTGACTCCGCTACATATTAACAACTCACCTAATGCCTTTTGCCTGTGTCCTCATTTGTTATATAGAAATAGCAAAAGTACAGTATTAGACTGCGAGGGCTGCCATAACAAAATACCACAGACTGGATGTCTTAATAGAAATTTATTTTCTCACAGTTCTAGAGGCTAGATGTCCAAGGCCAGTTTGACTTCTAGTAAGGACTCTCTTCCTGGAGAGCAGGTGGTGCTTTCTTGCCATGTCCTCACATGATATGCTCTTTGATGCCTCTTCTTATAAAAACACTAATTCTATTGATGAGAACCCAACCTTATGACTTCATTGAAACCTAAATACTTCCTGACTTTAAATTGAGCTGCACAGGGATGAGGGCTTTAACATATTAATTTAGACAGAACACAAACATTCAGTCCATAAGTACTAAGTAATAATGGGCTCAACTGTGATGTTTTATATAAAATAGCACAGCCTCTAATACAGAGCAAATTTTTAGTTACCATTTTGCTCTTTTTAGTATATGGTAATAAAAAAAATGCCTAGTCATGGCTGGTGTGGCTCAGTGGATGGAGAAACAGCCTACAAACCAAAAGGTCACCAGTTCCATTCCCAGTCAGGGCTCATGCCTGGGTTGCAGGCCAGGTCCCCATTTGGGACATGCATAAAATCTTTCTTAAAATTTTAAAAAAATGCATATGTAGGCCCTGACTGGATAGCTCAGTTGGTTAGAGCATCATCCCAATACATTTAGGTTACAGGTTCTATCCTCAATTGGGGCACATACGAGAAGCAACCAATGAATGCATAAATAAGTGGAACAACAAATCAGTATTTCTCTCTCTCCATTCCTCTCTCTCTCCAAAATCAATAAATCCAAAAAAATATTTAAGGCATATTTAAAAATGAGAGACCAACCCTGGCTGGTGTGGCTCAGTGGATTGAGTGCTGGCCTGCAAACTGAAAGATCACAGGTTTGGTTCCCAGTCAGGGCACATGCCTGAGTTGTGGGCCAGGTTCCCAGCTGGGGGCATGCAAGAGGCAACCAATGGACATTTCTATGGCACATCGATGTTTCCCTCCTTTTTCTTCTTCTCTTGCCCTCTCTCTAATAAATAAATAAATAAATTCTAAAGAAATAAAATGATAAATCATTTTTATATCTCAGTTGTATGATAGTATAAATTGGTACTCAGTAAGTCCTTTTCTAGGAATCTATACTACCAAAGAAACAATCCTTTATTCACCAAAACATTCTCTGTAGCCCTTCTTATATTTGTGAAATATTAGGAAGTAAATATTCAAAAAATATGGAAATGGTATTAATGAAATTACAATATGAAGCCATGATATGTTTCAGACTTAATATCTGTAAGACACTATTTTGATTTTGGCAGAATCAAAAATTAAATTTCCTAAACTTAAAATATAAGAATGAAGATAGGTATCTATATAAAATATGAGACTGAGATTTTTATAGGCCTAAGCTTGACTACATGCTAATTTATTTCTGCTTAATCAGGCACAAAATTGGTACTATATTAATAGGCAATGACACATTCTTCGGGTCTCTATGCACCACTGTATTGAAATAAAAAGACTGAAAACAGTTTGTAATCATTAATTCAAAGTTATACATTGAGCCCCTTGTATAGGCTATACATTGTTCTGAGAGCTGGATATGCATAAATAAATAATAGATAAAAATCCCAATCCATATAAAGCTTATATTCTAAAGTAGTGAGACAGGTGACAGGTAAAATTATATCTATGTGAGATGGTGATAATAGCTGTGAAAACAAATAAAATAGGGAAAGGACAGAAAGATTTTGAATAAAGAGGTCATGGTCCTGACTGGTGTTGCTCAGTTGGTTGAGTGACATCCCACAAAGCAAAGGATCGGTGGTTTGATTCCCAGTCAGGGCACATGCCTAGGTTGCAGGTTTGATCCCAAGATGGGATGTGTTCAAGAGGCAACCAATCAATGTTTCTCTCTCACATCAGTATTTCTCTCCCTCTCTTTCTCCCACCCTTTCCCTCTCTATAGAAATAAATAAATAAGTATATAAACATTTTTTTAAAAAGAAAGCACAAAAATGATAACCATTAAAAAAAATAAAGAGGTCCTGGAGAGCTTCAATAGGAAGGCAATGTTTGAATAAAGGCATGAAGGAAGAAGGGAATACACCCCATTGATATCTGAGACAAGGGGTTGGAGACAGAGGGATGAGTGAGCTCAAAGGTTTGTAGTGTGGGAGGGTGCCTGGTCTGTCTGAAGAGCAGCAAGGGAGGCCAGTGTAGACAGAGACAAGTAAGCGAGGGGAAGAGTAGTGTGAATCAGATCAGCCAGGCAAGATGGAAGAGGACTAACCAGGTCTCAGAGAGCCTTTTAGATATTGTGAAGACTGGTTTTTCCTCTGCATGAGGTGGAAGCCGGTGGAGGTTTTTGAGAATAAGAGTGGCATGACTTACATTGTCAAAGAACCGCTCTGGCTACTGTGTCCTCCTGATTGGCCTCCTTGCTTTCGTCCTTTCCCCTTATGGACAGTAAAGGGGAGTCTGACCTGACACCTAAATAAGAAAGGCCCCTGCCTTGAACTATTTTTGAGGGCTCTACTCTGGGCCTCCTCTGGCCATAATCTCCCTTTCACACTCCAAGTAGTCAGAACCCTAGAATTCCTTGCCCAAACTGCACAAGTCCTCTTCCAGGAACTTCAAAGTCCTCCCCTATTGATTTGCTTTTCCAAGAATGGATACATCACTGTTTGTGCATACCCTCAGGCTGTGGAGTTACCAACAGGTGGCTGTTTGTAATGGATATGGGTGGAGCATGGACATGTAGACTGCAGTGTCTGTATGCATGAAGACAGTGCTCCTTGCAGTGGGGAATGGAGCCAGAGCTGGGAACAGAAGAAGAGCAGGCTGCAGGCTAGTGGCCAGGAAACTTATCTCCACATCACTTACCTCCTGGTAAGAACTCTGAGGAGCCCAAGGATTCTAAATTTGTACTGGTCTCTCAGGTCTTTGTAGATGTATATTTGTCAAGACAGGAAAGTAGAAGATATTTAAGTTTTTATTTACCATTTTTAAAAATGTTAGCAATATGGGCATCCATTTTCTTGGCCCAAGCTCCACAAATGCTAGGGATTATAAAGGGGTGATAATAGAAACAAAAAGACCAATTTGAAGGTTACTGTAATAACTCAGATGAGATAATGATTTGAACCAGCATGGTAATGATGGCAGTGGCAGGAAATGGTCAGATTCTGCATAGACAGTATTTTGAAGGAAGAATTAAAATGATTTTCTGGTAAATTGGTTTTGTAGTATGAGAGAATAAAGTTAAGGTAAACTCTAAAGCTATTTGCCTGAACAACTAAGAGGATGGAGCAGCTATTCAGTGAGATAAGAAAGTCTCAGAGAAGAACACTCCGGAGAGCTAGGAGTTTTAAATATACTAAATTTGAGATGCTGATTACACACCCTGGTGGAAATGTGGAGTGGGGAGTTGTATACATAAGCCTGAAGCTCAGAGGATATAAATTTGGGAATTATCAGAATACCAATGTTTTTTGAAGCTATAAAAATGAGTGAGATAACCAGGTGAGTAAATGTAGGTAGTAAAAACATCCAATGCCTCGTTCCTAGAACACTCCAGGAAATAGAAGTTGAGGAGGTGAAACAGCAGAGACTCTGAGAAGGAATGGTCAGCGACACAGAGGACTTTACCCTGAAGCCAAAGAAAGTATTTCAAGGAGAATGGAAAATCAAGATGTCAAATATTACTAATATGTCAAATAAGATGGGAACTGAGAATAGGTCTGTGTCACTCTGCATTTAGCAATCTGAATGTTATTGGTGACCTTGACATAACAACTTCAGTTGAGAGCAGACTCAAGAGAAAGAAAAAGGAGTGTAAGGCAGCGTGTAGAAACAATTCGATGTAAATTTTGCAGTGAAATAGGAAAGTAGCTGGAGGGGAGAGAAGAGTCAAAAGAGAGTTTTGCTGTTTTGTTTTGTTTTAAAATTTTTGTGTATTTTTTAAGATGTGAATAATAATAACATGTTTGAATATTCATGGAAATGTTCATGATGGGTAAAATGACTAATGTATGAGACATAGGAAGTGAAGACCTTGAATAGGAAAAGGGGTAGGGTCTACTGTGGAAGTGGATGAGCTGGCTTTGGAAAGGAACATGAATTGTTCACCCTTAGTATCAAGAAACAAAATAGAGGCACAAGTGCAGGCACTTGAAGAGATGCGGTAAGGAGAGTGTGTGGAAGTTCCCTTCTGATTGCTCCAAAGCAGCTCCTGGCAGCCAAAGAGATCACCTGGCCCTCTGCCAGGCCATAGTGTTCCATTGATCATAAAAAATTTCACACACACACAAATTTCACACAACAGCAATGTTAAAAAAAAAAGCCACTCTGAGACCATGATAGAGTAAAACAAAAACCAAGGCCTCTACATAATCATGTCTAAACAGACACAAAAATGTGGGCGTAGTTCAAACTATCAAAGAGACCACATATCTATCCCCCTGTGATGGCTAATATGAATGACTTCTGCTTCTTTCCCAATCACAGCTTTAGTATCCCACCTTCTAAGTAAGATTAGTTTATTAACACACTCAATCATAGAATTACTGCAGCTTTTGACAACATAGAATCCCAGTGAAAGCCCCATTTATTGAATCTTACCCCCTAAAATTGACTAACACAAACCTAAATTCTATACTAAAACCTTCCTAACACCCTTTAACTGAGATGTCCACATGGTTCTCCACGGTGTGCTTTCAGCCTCTCTGTAATTAGTCAATAAGCCCAATGTTGTTCAACTACAGGTGTGTTCCTGGTGGTCTTGGCCTGGTGGTCTTGGTTATTTCTTTGTAAAAGAGAATACAGGCTGAAAGCAGATATGGAGGATAAGCTGTTGGAAGTCTGAGGAGAAAGGAAAAATTACGAAATACTTACTAGGGACCATAGAAAAATTAATGGACAAATGTATTAGGGAAACAGTAGGATTGCTAGGCAACACCAATGCCTAACCAAGATTCATGGACATGCATTCAGAGTGAGAGTACACTAATATATATGAGGAGCGCCTAGAAACTGACATGGAAAGACTACAGTCAATTAAAAAATTGTTAAAGTATGTGTTAGGAAGTTCACAGAAAATAAAATACAAGTGTCTCTTTAAAGAATAGAGAGGGGGATAAACAATAATGGAAAAAATACAATAAAAATACTTACAGAAAAAAATAAAAACAGAAAGCAGAAAAGGATGTTTAATTTTACTCAGAATAAAAGAAATAGAAAGTAAAACCACAAGTAATTTCCAGTCAAGATGGCAGCATAGGTAAATGGAATACTCACACCCTCCCACAAACACATCAAAATTATAACTAAACTACAGAACAACCATTATGCAGGACCACCTGAAATCTATTTGAGTGGAAGTCCTACAGCTAAGCATTTAAAGAAGCCACATTGAGACTGGTAGGAGGGGCAGAGACACAAAACAAGCTGGTCCCATGTCACTTGTGGCAGGTAAAAATCAGAAGGGATACCTTGGCTGTAGAGGTCCCCGCTGAGGAGCAAGGGGTTGCAGTCCCACACTAGGCCGCCCAGCCCAGGGTCCCAGTGTGGGGAAGACAAGGCCCCATAAATTCTGGCTGTAAAAACCAACGGATATTACAGCTGAGTGAGACAGAGGGCTCTGGAGACCCAGGCAGTTCCTCTTAAAATGCCTGTACACAGACTTACTCAGACTCACTAGCTCTGAGTTCCAGTGCTGAGGCAGCAGAACAAAGGATACCAAGTACTTATGAGGAGGAACTGAATTGTCTGGCATCAGAGTGAGGGCTGAAGGAGCAGCTTTTCTGCCAGACAAAAAAATGGCAGAGGCCATTTTTTTCTATTCTGAGCCCAACCCACAACACAGCTGTCAAATAGGTACCATATCTGAGTTGTCATTAACCTTACACTATTGGCCCAAACCTGGTGATTTCCTGAGACCCTGCTCCACCCAACTTGCAGACCCAACAAAGCTGTTTTCAGTGGCTTTTCCATGAGATTTTCCTGGCTTGGCTTATGCTTTAAACTTCCCTAAAATCTCTAAAACCAGCATCTTGCCTCAAAATGCTCTGTACCTCTTGCTAAGGAGCCCCAGGAGTGGCACTAGCAGCAGCCAGCCTTGGGTCACAGCTTGGTCTTGCCTGGGCACCTCCAGGCCCAGAACAAGTAGCAGCCATCTACAGATTGCTTTGTAGCTCATGCCAGGTGGCCCTGGGCAAAACATGGGTAGTGGCTGACCTTGGCCTGAACCTCCCAGGAGGCCCCAGAGCCAGCACACGCAGTGGACAGCTTCAGACCACGTCAAAGCACTACCCAACCACATCCACAAGTGATACACACAAGTGGCAGACTCAGCAGGCATCAGAACCCTCCTGAAGAAAGTCATGTTCTGTGGGGTGGTAAACTGCACAGCTGATCACACCATGGTGGTCACAGCCAGTCCTTGCAGTGGATTGGCCCAGGGGTAAATCTTGCCCATTAATGTGCCAACAGCAATCAAGGCTCGACCACAACAAAAGGGTATATACTGCCCACACCAGGGGTCAACCTGGAGTGTCCAACTTGGGTGATGGGGAGGCCGTGCCACTGGACACTACAGAATGCCTACTACATTAGGCTACTCTAACAAGCCCAGAAGACACAGCAGCTCTATGTTATACATAGGAACAAAAACAGGAAGGCTGCCAAAATGAGGGTATAAGAAAACATGTCTCAATTGAAACAAAAAACAAAAACTCCAGAAAAAGAACTAAACAAAATGAAGATGAGCAATCTACTAGATGGACAGTTCAAAACACTGGTTATAGCTGGGGTGGTGGGGAAGGGTGAGGGGAGGAGGCAGAAAACTGTTCTTGAACAATAATAAAAAAAAGTTTTAAAAACCCCCACTAGTTATAAGGATGCTCAAGAAACTTAGTGAGAATTTCAAAAACATAAAAAAAACATGAAAAACATAAAAAGAAAAAGCTAGCTGTGTACTGAAACCCTAAATGCAGCAATCAGACAAGAAGGAAAAATAAAAAGCATCCAAATTGGAAAGGAAGAAGTAAAACTATCATTATTTGCAGCTGACATGATACTGTATATAGAGAACCCTAAGGATTCCACACACACACACACACACACAAAAAAAAAAAAACCTACTAAAACTGATAAATGAATTCAGTAAAGTAGCAGGATACAAAGTAAATATCCAGAAATCAGTTGCATTCTTACACACCAATAATGAACTATCAGAAAGGGAAACTAAGAAGACAATTCCATCCACAACTCCTTAAAAAAATAAAATACCTAGGAATAACTTTAACCAAGGATGTAAAAGGCCTGTACTTGGAAAATTATTAGACACCAAAGAAATAAATTGAAGAAGATACAAATAAGTGGAAGCATATACCACTTCATGGATAGGAAGAATTAACATTATTAAAATATCCATAACACCCAAAGCAATCTATAGATTCAATATAATACCTATCAAGATACCAATGATGTATTTCATAGAACTAGAACAAATAATCCAAAAAATTTGTATGAAACCACAAAAGACTCCAAATAGCAACAGATATTCAGAAAAAAGAACAAAGTTAGAGGAATCATGCTACCTGATATCAAATTATACTACATAGCCACAGTAATGAAAACAACATGGTACTGGCATAAAAGCAGACACAAAGATCAATATAACAGAATAGAGAGCCCCAAAATAAACCCACATCTTTATAGTTTAATTAATATTTGACAAAGGTGGCAAAAACACACAATGAGGTAAAGATAGTTTATTCAACAAATGGTGCTGGGAATATTGGACAGATACATGCAAAAAAGTGAAATTAAACCACCTTCTTACACCATCCACAAGAATAAACTCAAAATGGATTAAAGACCTAAATATTAAACTTGAAACCATAAAAATCCTAGAAGAAAACATAGGCAGTAAAATTTCAGATATTTCTTATAACTATATTTTTTCTGATATATCTCCTTGGGTAAGAGAAACACAAGAAAAAGTAAACAAATGGGGTTACATTAGACTAAAAAGGTTTTGCACAACAGAAATCTATTAACAAAATGAAAAGACAATTCACTGAATGGGAGAAGAAATTAATCAATGACACATCTGATAAGAGTTAACATCCAAAATTTATAACGAAGTTATGGAACTCAACCCCCCCAAAAGCAAACAATCCAATTATAAAATGGGCAAAGGGCACTTCTTCAAAGAGGACATACAAATGGCCAATAGACATGAAAAGACACTCAACATCACTAATCATCAGAGAAATGCTTTAAAATCACAATGAAATATCTCAAACCTTCTAGAATGGCTATCATCAGTAAATTAACAAACAAAAAAAAATGTTGCTAAAGCTGTGGAGAAAAGGGAACTCCTGTGCACCATTGGTGGGAATGAAGATTGGTACAGCCACTATGGAGAGCAGTATGCACATTCCTCAAAAAATTAAAAATGGAGCCTTGACTGGTGTGGCTCAGTTGGTTGAGTTGGTCCTGCAGAGCAAAAGGTCACTGGTTTAATTCCTGGTCAGGGCACAGGCCTGGGTTGTGGGTTTGTTCCTCAGTCAAGGTACATGTGAGAGGTAACTAATTGATGGTTCTCTCTCACATTGATATTTCTCTCCCTCTCTTTCACCCTCTCTCCCCACTCTCTAAAAATAAATAAATAAAATCTTTAAATAAAATTCAAAATAGAACACTCATCAGTAGATAAGTAGATAAAAAAAGCTGTGGTACATTTACACAATGCAATACTACTCAGCTGTAAAAAAAGAAGAAAATCTTAACCTTTGTGACAGCATGGATAGACCCCTGGAGATGGTTATGCTAAGCGAAATAAGACAGTCAGAGAAAGACGAGTACCATACAATTTCACTCATATGTGGAATCTAATGAAAAAAGCAAACTATCAAGTAAAATAGAGATAATCCTATAGACAGAAAGCAGACTGATAGTTGTCAGAGGGGTGGGTGGTGGGAAAGATCATTAAAAAAGAAAATACTCATGGACTCTGTCAACAGTGTGGTGATTGCTGGGGGAAGATGAGGTGGGGAAGTGGAGGAGACTATGGTGAAGGCAAATGGTGATGGATGGAGACTTGATCTGGGGTGGTGAACACACAGTATGGTGTACAGGTGATGCATTGTAGAACTGTGCACCCGAATTCTGCATAATTTTAACCAGTGTAATCTAATAAATTCAATAAAAAGGAAAAACAAATAACTGAACCAATCAATCAATCAATCAATAAAAGAAACAGGAGTGAATGATACACTAACTGAAATAAAGAATGATTTACAGGGAATTCACATTGGAGTAGAAAAAGCCAAGAATCAAATTAGCAATTTGGAAAATAGGAAAGCAAAAGACACCCAATCAGAAAAGCAAAGAAAAAAGAATCCAAAATTATGAGGCTAATGTAAGGAACCTCTGGGACAACTTCAAGTGTACCAGCGTTTGCCTCATGGGGGTGTCAGAAGGAGAAGAGAGAGAGAGCCAGAAACTGAAAACCTATTTGAAAAAATAATGACAGAAAACTTTCCTAACCTGATGGAGGAAATAGACATATGAGTCCAGGAAGCACAGAGTCATAACAAGATGAACCAAAAGAGGCCCACATCAAGACACATCATAATTAAAATGCCAAATGTTAAAGACAAAGACAGAATCTTAAAAGCAGCAACAGAAAAGCAGTTAGTTACATACAAGGGAACTTCCACAAGACTGTCAGCTGATTTCTCAACAGAAACTTTGTAGGCCAGAAAGAAATGGCAAGAAATATTCAAAGTGATGAAAAGCAAGAACCTACAGCCAAGATTGCTCTATCCAACAAAACTATCATTTAGAATCAAAGGAGATAATAATTTCCCAGGCAGAAAAAAAATAGGAGTTTATCACCACCAAAACAGTACTACATGAAATGTAAAAGGGTCTTTTCTTTTAAAGATTTTTGTTTATTTATTTTCAGATACAAGAGAAAGGAGGGAGATAGGGAGAGAAACATCCATATGTGAGAGAAATATTGACTGGTTTCCTCATGCTTGCCCCTTACTGGGGACCTTGCCCACATCCCAGGCATGTGACCTGACAGGGAATTGAACCAGTGACTTTGCAGTTCACAGGCCAGTGCTCAATCCACTGAGACATACCAGGCAAGGCTAAAAGTGTCAAGAAGAAGTTGGGACAACTATAAGAGCATAAGTGAAAATATTAAATTAAAAAATAAAACTGCAAAGATGTACTTACATAACAAAAAAGGAAAGGAAAAAGAAAAAATGTGAACAATAAAATGGCAATAAATACATATCTATCAACAATTGAATCTAAAAAACAAAATAAATGAACAAACAGATTCAAATCAGACTCATAGATACAGAGAACATTTTGATAGTTGCCAGATGGGAGGGGGGTTGGGAGGATGGACAAAAAAGGTGAGGGATTAAGAAGTACAAATTGGGCGTTCCAGCCAAGATGGAGGTGTAGATAGAAATGCTTCTCTTCCTTGCACAACCACAAGAAGGATAACAACCAATTTAAAAACAATAAACAACAAGAACTTCCAGAATATCAAACTGCATGGAACTCTGACAACCAAGGAGTTATAGAAGCATTCATCCAGACCTGCAGGAGGGGCAGAGATGGGCAGCTGGGTGGGTGCAGAATATGTGTGGCAAGGTGAGATTGGGGCTGGCTGACCAGGAAACTAGACTCAAAACCTCTAGCTGTAAAATACTGTTGGAGTTGTGAAGGTGGAAAAAACTCCAAGTCTCACAGGAGACCTTTTTGGAAAGTGGGGCTAGAGCAGAGTAAGCAAACAGCATTGTTTCCTCTCTGACCAAACCACCCAAACAGACAGTGCCACGATGCAGCAAAGAGGGTTGCCCCATCATGGCGAATACCTAAGCCTCACCCCCTTACAACCTAACAGGTGTTCTGAGGCAAAGAAATATGGCCCAAATGAAAGAACAGACCAAAACTCCAGAAAAAGAGCTAAGTGACAAGGAGATAGACAAGCTATCTGACGCAGAGTTCAAAACTCTGGTAATCAGGATGCTCACGGAACTGATTGAGCTTAGTTGCAAAATGAAGGAAGAAATGAAGACTACCCAAGTCAAATAAAGCAAAATATGCAGGGAACCAACAGTGAAGGGAAGGAAACTGGGACTCAAATCAACGATTTGGGACGAAAGGAAGAAATAAGCATCCAACTGGAACATAATGAAGAAACAAGACTTCAAAAAAGCAAAGAGAGGCTCAGGAATCTGTAGGACAATTTTAAGTGTTCCAACATCTGATTCATAGGGGTGCCAGAAGGAGAAGAGGAAGAGCAAGAAATTAAAACTTACTTGAAAAAATAATGAAAGAGAACTTCCCTAATCTAGCAAAGGAAATAGACTTCCAGGAAGTCCAGGAAGTTCAGAGAGTCCCCAGGAAGTTGGACCCAAGGAAGCACACACCAAGGCACATCATAATTACATTACCCAAGATTAAAGATAAGGAGTAAATCTGAAAAGCAGCAAGAGAAAAGGAGACAGTTACCTACAAAGAAGTTCCCATAAGACTATCAGCTGATTTCTCAATAGAAACCTTGCAGGCAAGAAGGGGCTGGAAAGAAGTATTCCAAGTCATGAAAGGCAAGGACCTACATCCAAGATTACTCTATCCAGCAAAGCTTTCATTTGGAATGGAAGGGCAGATAAAGTGCTTCCCAGATAAGGTCAAGTTAAGGGAGTTCATCATCACCAAGCCCTTATTATATGAAATGTTAACAGGACTTATTTAAGAAAAAGAAGATAAAAAATACAAACAGTAAAATGACAACAAACTCACAACTAACAACAACTAAACCTAAAAAAACAAAAAATGAACTAAGCAAACAACTAGAACAGGAACAGTATCATAAAAAATGGAGATCACATGGATGGTTATTATCAGGGAGGGGGTTGGGGGAGAATAGAGGAAAGGTACAGGGAATAAGAAGCATAATTGGTAGGAACAAAGTAGACAGGAGGAGGTGAAGTGTAGTATAGGAAACAGAGAAGCCAAAAACTTATATGTATGACCAATAGACATGAACTAAGTGGTGGGGGAAATGCTGGAGGGTGAGGGGATGCAGGGCAGAGGGAGGATAAAGGGGAGAAAAAATGGGACAACTGTAATAGCATAATCAATAAAATATACTTTAAAAAAAATCCAGAAGTACAAATTGGGCCCTGTCTGGGTAGTTCAATTGGTTAGAGCATCTTCCCAATACACCAAAGTTTAGGGTTTGATCTCTGGTCAGGGCACATACAAGAATCAACCAATGAATTTATAAATAAGGGAACAATAAATTGATGTGTGTGTCTATCTCTCTTTCCTCTCTTCCTTTCTCTGTCTAAAATCAATAAATAAAAAAATAAGTACAAGTTGGTTATTACAGAATAATCATGTGAATGTTAACTATGGCTAGGGGATATAGTAAATAATATTCTAATAACTATGTATGGTATCACACAAGTACAAGATTTATTAGGATGATCACTTACTAAGTTATGTAATGTGTAATCACTTGGTTGTACACCTGAAACTAATATAATATTGTATGTCAACTGTAATTGAAAAATAAAAATGATTTAAATTTTAAAAACCCTCTTAAATCCCATTTTTTATCTACTACATTACAAAAGCACAGAAATTTGATAACACATTCTATTGAGAAGACTATTGGGGATACAGGAACTCTCAGTGACAGTGTAAAGTGGCATACACTTTGGCAATAGCTATAAAAACTACAAAAATGCATATACTCTTGCAGCATTTCCACTTCTGGAGTTCTCCCTATACATTTAATTGCATACATGCAAAGCAAGGTGCAATGTTACTCATTGGAGAATTGTTTGCATTAGCAAAAATTGTAAACAAATGTTCATCAGTGAAGGCCTGGCTAAATAAACTATGTATATCCATTAACTGGAATTCTATGATGTACTTTTTTTTTTTTTTAATAATGAGAGGGAGTGAGATCAACAACAATGGCAGAAGTAGGGAACATTGTGAATCTGTACTTTCACAAAAGCAACAAATAAGCTGGCAAAAGCAGTCAGGGCCAACTTATTCAGGACTCTGGAATCCAGTCAAAAACTTTCAACAATCAAAGGAAAACTTAATTAAGAAAAAACAGCTGAGTCTCAGTAAAAGAGCTGGTGACATTTCAGTTTACCCTATTACCATCCCCTACTCAATAGTCCCCATCCCTGGTACTGGAGAAAGTACTATTGGAGGAAGCAGTAGAGAACTTATTCTTGAAGAATTGTGGTTGTTTGCTTTGATCTGTCGGGCAGCTCCCTGGAAGACCAGCTCAGGGATTTGCCTTTATTTTACCTAAATCAACTCTCCCAGGAATGGGACAGTCCACCTAATGGTGGCGGAGGTGGGGGTGGTTTAAGGGGCATTCTTTGAAAACATTTGAAGGCATATTATTAGGCACTAGCTTGGGGCAAAGGAAAATAGTTGGGGCAAACAAGAGACAACATGAAAAGTTTGGGAGAAAAGGCTGGAGAATGAGATGTTTGGAGGAATAAAGGCTTTGAAAAGCTTCCACAAATTCCTGGCAATCTAGAAAGACACACACATGCCCAGATTTGGGTGTATGTACAGAGAAGAGGTAAGGAGGCCCTAAGCTCTCACCTCTGTCTGACCTTCAGGCTCTGCACAAGCAGGAAGGGAAAGCTAAGACAGTTGTAAATTGCCTTCCTGGGCGTTGAAGGCAGGACAAAACACATATACACACAGCCCATCTGCAAAGACTGGAAGATCTTTCTTTTCTCCTCCCTCCTGCTCTCCCTTCCCATCCCCTCCCCTCCCCTCTTCTTCCTTCTTTCTCTGATTCTAGGAGTTGAAGGAAATCTGTGAAATCATTAGCTGATTACTAAACTAACAGATTTTTATTAGCTTAGCAGAATATGAACTTTACAAAATTAGTTCAATTTATGAGTTATCTAGGGTAGTCAAATTCATTGAAAACAGAGTAGAATGATGATTTTAAGGGGCTGGGAGAGAGGGAGCCCAGAATGAGGAGCTAATGTTTAATAAGTACAGAATTTTGGTTTGAAAAGATGAAAAAGTGCTGAAGGTGGATGGTGGTGATGTCTGCACAGGAGTATGAATGTACTTAATGCCACCGAACTGTACACTCAAAATGGATAAAATAGTAAATTTTGTTATGCATATTTTGCCACGATAAAAAATAATAGTTCATAAAAGTCACTAAACAAACAACAAATACCAGGACAAGCAGCAACAACAAACCTTGGGAAGATGGACAATCTGATTTCCAGAATTCCATTATAATATTCAAATAATGTCCAGTTTTCCAACAAAAATTATTATAAGGTGTGAAGGAAAGAAGGAAGTATGGCCCATACACAGGGGAAAAATGGATAGAAACTGTCCCAAATGAAGCCCAGACACTGAACAGATACAACTTTATTTTTTCAAAAGATTTTATTTATTTATTTTTAGAGAGAGGGGAAGGGAAGGAGAAAGAGAGGGAGAGAAATATCAGTGTGTGGTTAACTCTCACATGGACCCCAATAGGGATCTGGCCCAAAACCCAGGCATGTGCCTTCACTGGGAATTGAACCAGCGATCCTTTGGTTTGCAGCCCATGCTCAATCCACTGAGCTACTCCAGCCAGGGTAAACTTTATTTTTTAAAAAAGTTTTTATTTATTTATTTTTAGAGAAAGGGGAAGGGAGAGAGAAAGAGAGGGAGAGAAATATCTATGAGGTTACCTTTTGCATGCCCCCAACCTGGGACCTGGCCCACAAGCCAGGCATGTGCCCTAACTCGGAATCAAACCAGTGACCTTTTGGTTCAAAGGCCAGCACTCAATCCACTGAGCCACACCAGCCAGGGACAGATAAAACTTTAAATCAACTATTTTTTATACACTCAAACTGCAAAAGGAAACCATTTACAGAAATGGAAACCATGAGAACAATGTCTCACCATATAGAAAATATCAATAAAGAAATGATCAGAGGAGCCACATAGGAATTCTGGAGATGAAAGGTACAATAACCGGAGCACTGTTTATGTCTGATTTTCTCTAAAGCTGAGACGACATCCCAGGTTCAAACCTCGTCTCTGAAGAATGTGGGGTTGCTATTAACCATGTGGCATCTTATGAGCTGCACATCAGAGATGCTTAATTATCTATGGCTGGTTATTACAATGAAGATACGGGAGCGCCTCTCTTTGCTGAATTCTTTGAAGACCAAGCTGAGGTGAAGAGGAAACATGGGAAGCAGTTCCTAAGATATCTAAGAAGATGTGAGGATAAAATCTGCCTTCCAGTTACTAAGAGGCCTGATATAGATAACTGGGGAACTAGCATAAAGGCTCTGGAGTCTGCTCTGCAGATGTAGATCAAGTTAACCAAGATTCTGCAAGACCTGAAGACTGTACCTTCTGACAACAGTGATAAGGATCTCTTACGCTTTGTGGGAAAATACCTGGATCAACAGAAGAGGAACACAAAGGTATCTGCAACACCAGCTTGTATATCATAAGGGATTAGAAAAACAGGCTCAGCAGGAAGACCCATTTAAAAAGTCTGCTGAGGTGTCAGGCAAAGACTGACAGCTAAGTCTTCCCACTGTAGTAGATCCTGAAATCAGTAGATCTGCGTTATAAAAGAAAGAAAGAAAAGTACAATAACTGATATTAAATTTCACCGAGGGGCTCAATAGCAGATCTGAGCAGGCAAACTTAACGATAGTTTAATTGAGATGATCAAATCTAAGGAGTAGAAATTTTCAAAAAATGAATAGAGCCCTGGCCATCGTGGTTCAGTCAGTTGGGTGACATCCTGCAAAGCAAAAGGTCGCTGGTTCGATTCTCAGTCAGGGCACATGCCTGGGTTGCAGGCCAGGTCCCAGGTTATGGGCATGCAAAAGGCAACCTGGTCAATATTTCTCTCCCTCTCTTTCTCCCTGCCTTCCCCCCTCTCTAAAAATAAATGAATAAAATTTAAAACAAAATAAATGAACAGAAGAGATATGTGGAACAACATCAAGTGCCCTAACATACACATAATGGAAGTCCCAGAAGGAGAGAAGAGAGAAAGGGACAGAAAGAATAACCAAAAAAAGAAAAAAAAAAAAGGAAACTCTTGTACTGAGATGGAAGGATCTACAAAACATGTTGTTAAATAACAAGAGCAAAGTGCAAATTATATATAGCCCCCAAAATGCATACTATGAATCTAATCATGGCGAAACATCAGACAAATTCAAATTGAATGATTCTACAAAATAATTGACTTGAATTCTTCAGTAAAGTCAAGCTCATGAAAGCCATAAAAAGACTAAAGCATTGCTACATATTAAAGGGGACAAAAGACATACGGCAACTGCTCAGACTCCTTTCTTTGCTTCCTTTTTCTTCTTTCCTTTCTTTTCTTTCTTTCTTTCTTTCTTTCTTTCTTTCTTTCTTTCTTTCTTTCTTTCTTTCTTTCTTTCTCTTTTCTTTCTCTTTCCCTTTCTCCTTCCTTCCTTCCTTCCTTCCTTCCTTCCTTCCTTCCTTCCTTCCTTCCTTCCTTCCTTCCTTCCTTCCTTCCCCTCTCTCTCTCTTTTTCTTTTTTTGCCATAAACAATATTATTGGGACAATTGTAGAACTTTGAATAAAGTCTGCAAATAAGATTACAGAATTCATTCAATGTTGATTATATTGTTTTTGATAATTATGTTATGGTTAGGTATGAGAAAGTACTTGTTTTAGAAAATATACATATGGATGTATATTCACTTAGGTGTACCTGCAGTATTTAGGTTTAGCTGACTGTCAAATGATTCAGAAAATAATTATATGCAGAGAGAATAATAAAACAAGTACAACGAACATGGAAATGCTAATAATTGGGGAATCTGAGTAAAGGATATATGAGAAACCTTTATACTTCTTTTACTTACTTCAAAAATTACAAACTTACAGGAACAAGTATAAAGGACATATGTACAAAAACTGAGGGGGGAGTGGAAATGGGAGGGAGGTGGGGAGGGCTGGGGCGGTGGGCTGGGATGGGAGTAAAAGACAGAAAACTGTACAAGAACAACAATTAAAATAAAATTTAAAAAATTACAAACTAATATAACCTGTCAAAAAAAAAAAAAAAACAAACCCCAAAACAAAGTTAAACTGGCCAGCCCAGGTGTGTGTGCTTCTGCAGTCGCACAAGTGCAAGCCCAGAGCCAGCAGAGTTGCAAAGGGAAAAACAGATCTAAGATAAAGGGGCAGCACTTCCTGGAAAAGCGGGATGAAACCCGGTGGACAGAACAACTTTAGAGACTCATCAAAGCTAAGGATGTGTGTGAAGTAGAAGCTGGCGATGGGGTAAGAAGAGAAAGGTGCAAGCTGAGAGAGTTCCTACGTCATTTGCTAAAGGTATTGGATTTCTAGGTTTTATTTCATTAAACTGTGAATTATTTAAATCCACCTGAGCCAATTTCTAAAATGGAATGTCTTATACCATATTATCTAATGTAGGACTACAACCTACGGTGTTAAATAAATAAACATACACAAATCTGACCCCTCCCCATCCCTTTTTGTTAATGATATCTATTAACCTTATGATTTTAGCATTGCTATTTGAAGTAGGAATGCTTTGCTTTTACAAAGATAGAAGCCAATGTTTTCTAATAAACTGTTGATAGTGTAATTAAATTCAGAGATCATTAAACAGGTTGAGACAATGTTTTCCTTTATATAATACTCTTCCTGGAAATTAGACATTTAGAAACTACTTATCTATTTTATTGAATCTAATAGGCCACAGGAGTATTATTTTTTAAAAATCTCTAGTGAGATTTATAATTTAGCAGTTATAACTCATGGGTAAATGCTCTAATTCTGCCTTCTAAAGATAAGTATATAAATTGTGCTCATTGTGAGTAGAGGCCAGTGCTAAATATATATAAATTGTATATAAGTATATATAAAAAGACGTAGTATTTTTATGTAGTTATGTTTATTGGAAACGAGAAGAGAAGACTCATGTCAGTGACTATCTTGCGTTGAACTGCACAATGGTGCACGTAAAACAAAGTACCACCCCCAGAAAACAGCATCTACATATGATTCAGATCCTTGGACAGGAGAAAGGCATAGAAAAAAGATGTGGAATTGAATTTTCAATTTTCTCAAAATGAAGGCTACAATTTGAAGGCCACCTTTTATTTTTTATTTATTTCATCTTTTAATTAGCACCATTTTATTGAATTTATTGGGGTGACATTGATTAATAAAATTGCACAGGCTTCAGGTATGTAATTCTATGATACATCCTCTGCATATTATGTTGTGTGTTCATGATCCCAAGTCTGCTTCCATCACCATTTATCCCTATCTTTACACTCTCCTAGAAGACATTATTTTAGCGAGAACTTCTCTAAACAAAATGCTTGTCTGATCATATTCAACATGGCTGGAAAAGTCATAGTAGTTATTTCTATTCAATTAGAGCTTTTGTGGAAGAGAAAATGGTACAGAGGGAAGAAGTGGATGGTAATGTTTAGTTCAGTTTCCTAGAAGGTGAGCCTGAGAGAGATTCTGGTGAAAGTGACTTATTGAGGAAGAGCTGTTGGGGTGAAACTCATACGGGAGAGAGGGAAGAAGAAGAGAAGTAGGCACTGATGTGGATGCAGCTGAAGTCTGTCCTCAACCTGAATGTCATTACAGACTTGTCTCACCTTGAGGCAACAGGACTGGTCATTGATACCCTCATATTGTCTTGTGACCACTGACAGGTGTTGGGGCAGACACAGAGCGCTTAACCTTTCAGGCATTGCCAGATGTGGCAGCTCCTATTGGTTTAGGGCTAGTTTCAGTGGGAATGTACTGCTGTGAGTTCTTAGCAGCTAACACTCAGCCGGAAGATGGATGACCTGGACTGGTAAAGGGGCTACAAGCAGTTCACCAATGGGGTCAACTACAGGTAATACTTTTATTTGTAATCTTTTTTTTATTTTATTCTAACACCTCACCATTTGCTTCAATTGTGTATTTTAACTCTAGAACATTTTTGGTAGTAATCATGAAAAATAAGACGGCATTCTATTATTTACTTATTATTTATTTATTTATTTATTTTAACTTAATTTTTTCGTTGGTACTATTACAGATGTCTCCATTTCCCCCGCTTTGCCCACCATCCCCCTACCACCACCCCCATCCCCTCTGGCCGTCACCACACTATTGTCTATGTCCGTGGGCCACTTCATATATGCCCTTTATTAGCTAATTCCTTCACCTTCTTTCATCTAGTCCCCCCTCCCTGCTTCCCTGTGACAGCTGTCAGTCTGTTCCATGTATGCATGCTTTGGGACTTTTTTGTTCATCAGTTTATTTTGTTCATTAGATTCACATATACTTGAGATCATACGGCATTTGTCTCTCTAATATTTTAAACACCTTTTTATTTAGCATCTGGGTTGTTACCTAATGATTTTAAAAAGCAAAATAAAAAGTTTAAGTTAATTTTCATAAGAGTCTCTGTAAGTCTTAAATCTAATTAAGGCATATAATGGAGCGGTTAAGGGAAAAGTCTTTTAGTAAAATAGAAGTGAATTTAAAATCTGGCTCCAATGTACACTAGCTGTATGATCGTTTGCAAGATTCTTCTATGCTTCTTATCTGCTTTATCTAGAAAAAAAGAGGAATATGACCATAGTAACTCTTTCTTAGAGATGTTGTAAGGTTTAAAGAATATGGGATGGGCTTCCATTTCCAGTTTTGGTGATAGGGTGGGCCATGTAATTGAACAAATCTTCCCACTAAGAGTAACTATAAAAGCATGGTTATAGTTTTCAAAAATCTTCTGCAAATTGTAAGACAGCTAACAAGATAGTAAGAATTATCAGGCCAATGTCTAAGGAACCCAGAAAAATGAATGAATTAATGAAGCTGCTTTTGCTCTGGATCTAGCCAAACCCTAAGTTTTCATTTTCAAGGCCTGGTGAGGAAAATGACAGAAACAAAGTCCCAATGTAGAAAGTCTAATGGGAAACCACCTTCCCATTAAGCTGGTTGTGAACTTGAAGAAAATAGGCTCCAGGCTCTCATCTACAAGAAATTAGAAGATGGGTTGAGGAGCACATACCTGAAAAGTTTTAATTGTAAACCAACCATTATACTACTTTTCAGACCATATTACCTAGGTGTTCCAATGACACTTCAAATTGTGAATTTAGTTTAAAGTCATTTTGGAATCCTAGCTAATAAATATGGAATGAATGATAAAATTGGATATCTGTGAAATCATGGACCTAGACCTGTGCTCTTCAATATAGTAACCAGTAACCGAAATTTGCTATTTAAATTTAAATTTATTAAAATTAAAATTTAGTTCCTCAGTCACACCAGCACTTTGCAAGTATTCTTACTGCCCATGGCATTTTGTCCCACACTTAGACAAGGGGGAAACAGACTACCAGAACAGAACAGCTGATGATATTTTAAGTACAAGATAATTGTTAGAGCAAAATTCTCAGGATATAAGAATGGTAATAGAACAGCTATGTTTTAAAGCTCTAGAAAGAAATACACATATAGGTACATTTAGTTAAACATATTATGTGGCTGTAATTCAGGAATTCTTTTCCAAAAAGAGTAAGCTCATCTTTTTTTGCTTGCTTCTGTCATGTTTATAAGTGAGTTATTTTAAAGAAGTATAATTTTAAAATCTCCAGTTCATAACAATTAAATTGATAATGCTTTATGCTTCAACTCAATTTGTTGTAAAATCAAGGTGCATGTTTCTCCTTCTACTCAATATATGGACTCAATAGTCCACGATTCTGTGTACAAAGTTTCTAGGAATTAGTTTAATGTTCTCATATGAAAACACACTTTGAGGATATGGTATAGCTAGCTAACTCTTGTTATGATGCAGGCCATGTTTTCATGGACAAAGAATTGCAATGCAAGTCATGATGTAATGAATGGGGGGCTAAAATAAGTTTGTCACTGAATTTGGGGTAAAATGCAGGCAATGCAGCATGTATAAATTCCCTTTGGGAAGCCCAAGGGACACACCAAAGAAACACAGCAACTGCAGAGGTACATTGTGTTATTTTTTAATTGATCAACTCTATAAATACCAGGGGGTTATTTAATTGTGGTTATCACAAAAGAGCATAGTATGAGTGAAATCCCATACTTACCTGGCAGTAATTTAATCAAAGTAATACCAATAGGTGCTGGTACAGGAAAGACATATATTTGAAATGTCGCCTTGTCAGGTCATTCTTTTTCATTTTTAATTTTTTGACTAGGTAACAGTCACATGATTAAAATGCCAAGAAATATATTTTATTTTTGAATTACTCATTTCTTGAAGAGTTTTGTATTTGATGATGAGTTTCTATGTGAAATGAGGCCAGCATTTATTTGGGGTCTTTTAAAAAGCATTCAAGCCATGGCTGGGTAGTTCAGTTGGTTAGAGCATCATCCCTGATACACCAAGGTTGCGGGTTTGATCCCTAGTCAGGGCACATACAAAGAATTAACTAATGAATGTATAAATGAGTGGAACAACAAATCAATATTTCTCTCTCTTTCTCTCTCCCCCTTCTTCTCTCTAATAACAATAAATAAAAAAAGGTATTCAGTAAGCACTTATATTTTAATAGGTACTAACAATCACTCCAGCTTTTAACTTACAAGCATGTTGCTAAAATTTCTGGTTTAAGGACTACCTTCATGATTTTTGCCATATCTTCTTATTGCCTGTAATTTTTTTGCACTTAATATTTTTCTTTAAAAATTATTCACTAGAAAATATTTACTAATTTGGCCTCCTCCCTAAGCAAGTCCATGAAATCTTGGATATAATGTACTAAATGTTTACCTCTATGCAGTACAATGTATACCATTCACCTGTTTCTCTGTGAAAACCATCTCATGGACTCAGAGCTGTGCTGTGCAGATCCTCTTTCCAGGAAAGACTTGGTGCCCAGCCTTCAACTGTCAGATCCTTCCAGGTCAGCTCTGTGGATGCCAACTCACCAGAGGCCATATCCTCACAGGGCAGCCTGAACCTGGATTCTGGTAGAGGCAGCGGTGATAAGGTCTGGCCATTTCAGCTTGATGCATGTCAACTCTGACCAACAATATTTGCTCCAGAGCTTCCCCACAACAGTGGCCCAGGCTTTGTCAGGCCAGCTTTATATTTTGACTTTCTCTACACACAACCTTGCTTCTTCTCCCTGCCTTTCTCAAATGTCGATTTCAAATAAAGAACTTGTACCTCCATCTTCACTTAAACATCTGTCTTTGAAGAACCCACCTGCAGCACCATGCTTGAGGAAGTACTCTCCTAAGTCATCTTTTAAATATCAAAAGGTCTTTACAGACTTTAAAATGCAATTTAAAAAGAAAGGCCGTAAGTACAATTTTATGTGATTGAAGGCAACTTGACTTTCATAAAATGTGTCCAAAACTCTTAGTGCCATTTTAAGTCATTTGGAAATGCTAGATGTACTAGCTATTTGAGAGCTGTGACAATTCGTGAGCTATTCAGATGCTGGTTGGAAATCAAAATATTACCTTATGGATTAAAGTAAAAGGAATTTGAATCCCAGTGCAAATGCTGTTTTTTAAAAAAGATTTTATTTATTTATTTTTAGAGAGGGGAAGGGAAGGAGAGAGGGAGAGAAACATCAATGTGTGGTTGCCCCTGGAGTGCCCCCTACTGGGCACCTGACTTGCAACCCAGGCATGTGCCTTGACTGGGAACTGAACTGGCAACCCTTTGGTTCACAGGCCAGTACTGTTTTTTAAATGCTGTTTTTTAAAATGGGTAATGGACTAAATATATCCTTTTTTTAGAAAAGAAAAATCCTTACTTGAGGACATGCTTACTAATTTTAGAGAGAGGTGAAGGGAGGGAGGGAGAGAGAGATGAAGAGAAACATTGATCAGTTGCATGTGCCCTGACCAGGAACTGAACCTGCAATCTAAGTACTGTATGTGCCTTGGCTGGAATCAAACCAGCAACCTTTCTGTTTATGGGACACCACTCCAACCAACTGAGCTACGCTGGCCAAGGCCTGAATTATATTCTTTTATACTTATATTCACAGACTAAGCCTGTGTGTGACAAAATTCAAATATGTTACAGAATTTTTACTCTTTTTTGAAATCACCTGCATATAAAGAAATAGGTAGAAGACAAACTGCTAGTCATTCAGTAAATGCCTGAAACTACTGTAAAAGAATCCTTTTTGAAGCCCAAAGGTATAACAATTATTTCTGCTCACATTTTATGATGTAGGAAAACTTTTTCCTTCTGCTAGACTATTCTGAATCTCAGTCAGTCAGCACTGATGTGAATCAGTAGTGAGTAACAGGGAACATTTCTCAAAGAATAAATGATTCAGGAAAATCTTATAATACTAAGATTGTGGTAAAACTAGTTAATGTTCAGAGAATGCTTATTTAAATTTAAGTCTCTTGTGTAACCTTTCATATCTAAGCACCAACTAAAGATACTTGTTTCTCCCAAATTTCCCCATGGTACCAATCACTTGGGATGTTTGATAAAGTCACTGTTATACCCTTCCTCCCGAATAGATTGCAATTCAGTTTGGTTTGGTGCATGTCTGGGAACCTATTATCATTCATACAGTCCCATATGTTTCTCACATTCTGACAAATTTGGGGAACAGCTAATTCAGGCATGTATAATTTTTAAAACATCAAGCCTTCTTTTAACATTTATTGCTGCTTTGAGGACTGTGGTATAGAGAGGTCTGACCTGATCACTGGAGAGTGAGGGAACTGGGATCCAGCGTGAGAGGCTGCACTCCCTGGAGAAAAGAGGGGCCAGAGGAAACCCCCATGAGTGGAGACTGAAGCAGCAGCCGGGTGATTCCCTACAGCTCAGGCGGCAGTAAACAAACTAGCGCCAGTGCGCATTGCCCTGGCAACGAGAGGCGAGAGGCGTGGAGTGACACAGCAGAAGGAAGTTTGCACTGGGCCTGTGTAGTGTGCCTGGCGTGGGCAGAGACACTGTGCCCATGCAGAGAAATGCCTATCTAGAGAAATGTTTGTGCAGGGAAAAACACCCTCCTATGTGCTTCCTGCGCAGGTGGGATTTTGGGCCGGGATTTTAAAAATGGAGCACACATGGAGACTTGCTCTCTTTCCTCGCCTTGGCTAGCCTGGTTGGGAGTTGGGTACCAGAACATTCCGGGCAGCTGGGCCCTGGAGACTGCATGGCCAGGCTACAAGCCCCGCACCTAGCCTTGCATGAGAAGCAGCGAAGCGCTGGCAACTGGCGCTGCGTGGCCCTACTTGGCCAGGTTCATGGTTGCACACGTGAGCCATTGACTAAAGGAACGGGATGCAATGCTGGCCCAGCAGGCAGTGGTCAGAGAAAAGGGTAGTATGCCAAGAGTAGGACAGCAGTGCATCCGGACTCCAAAAGACGCCTGGAGCTGAGCTGTGACTCTGAGCCATGTAAGCCACCTGTGTTTCCCAAAGGATGGTATTTTTAAATGGGAGAAGGGATTCCAGGAGCATCCTTGAACTGAGCTGGTGAGGGGTGGGGGCTCTATTTACCTTTGGGTGTTTTAAAGGGAATGAGTTTTGAGGCAGATATACCTCTTCCAAGAGTGTATATAGCCTTTAAATAACAAAACAAAACACACACATACACAAACGCCTTTCCTTTTTCACCAAACCTCTGCCTCCAGAGTTTATGGGCAGCAGGCAGCAGAACCCCACATGGCTATATGGTAACAATATGTCCTCATAGATACCTGACTACATATTTGTATGTGACTGGATACAGCACAGTTAATGAGCCACTGGCATTCTATGACTGCGTGGTCTGGCTAGTTTCACTATGTTTGAAGAATACACTATTCCCCAAATCCTGGTCAGCTGACAGGAAAATTATTGATTGCAAAGAGAACTGTGAGTTCCTGAATTGAAAAATTCAAATAGAAGATGTTCCAAGATGGTGGAGAAGTAGGTGTACGTTAAACTAACCTCCTCCCAGGACCAAACTGGAATTATTATGTCCACTAGAGACATGTGGGAGTCTGCTGGAAACCCAGATGCCCTCTTAAAGGGCCAACACACAAAATCTTGTTCACAGCCACTCACCCTGGGCTGTGGTGGAGGGAGGGTGGCTCAGAGCAAACCAGAGTCATGTGAGGAGAGCCTGGGTTGTGTGGCTCTGGAAAGAGCTGAAGGGACAAGCACCAGGGTTTCTGTGCTGACTCTCCCCCACACCACCTGCAAACACCTTCTTTTTGGGTTGAGCACTCCCCTCTATACAGCACCAGCTGGGGGAACACAATAGGCCCACCCTCCTGACTCGTTATTGCCCAGGCCTGCCCTGCTGAGCTCAGGCTCTCCAGGCCTGGGAAGAATCAGGGACAGACTGAGTTGTGTGGCTCCAGGGCAGAGCCATTCTCCCCTCTAACATCCAAACAGGGCAGAGCCCTCTCTTCTCATGGCCAATTCTTGGTTTGGACCTGATAGAGTCTGCTAGCCTTACCCTGACAACTCCCTGAAACTCTGCCCCACCACAAAGGTGTGTGGGCACCTGGTGGGGGGCAGCTGGCTTTGGTATATCCTGGTACTTTTCATGAGCGGCCTCAGACCCAGCATTGGCAATGAGTTTCAGTCAGTCTGGCAAACACTATTTGCCCCATCTAGTGACTCATTGAGAAACTACCTCATGTAACTTGTGTACCGCCAGAGGCTCTTTCAGGGACTGGGCCTAACAAGCAGCTGGCAGATGGAGGCAGGTGAAGGGGGATTTCAGAGTGCCTTGTGCCTTTTGCTGACCTGCCCCTGGGCTCAGTGCTGGTGGAAGCTGGTATTGGTGTAGAACTCGGCCCTCCTCATGCACACCCAGGCCCAGCAGAGGCATCCACAAGCTGTGGATAACTTTGTAGCTTCAAACGGGTTGCCCAGGACCAGTCACAGGCAACATCTTATAGGATCCTGCAATGGACTCCCTCCCAAGAGGCCCTAGAAGCAACACAACCAGTGGCAGGCTTCAGACAACATCAGAGTAGGATGCAGTTAGCTCCACAAGTGGCACCATCCAAGCTATCGAAGCAACCCAAGTGTCCATCAATAGACAAGTGGATAAAAAAGCTGTGGTACCTATGTACAATTAAATATTGCCTGGCCATGAAAAATAACAAAGCCTTACCATTTGTGACAGCATAGATGCACCTAGAGGGTATTATGCTAAGTGAAATAATTCAGTCAAAGATCAATACCATATGATTTCATTTATCTGTGGAATCTGAAGAATATAAAGGAATAAGCAAAACAGAAACAGACTCAGACAGAGAAGAGACTGATGGTTGCCAGAGATGAGCGGGGTTAGGGCACTGGATGAAAAAGGTGCAGGGATTGAGAAGTACAGGTTGACAGTTACAAAACAGTCATGGGGATGCAAAGTACAGAATAGGAAATATAGTTGATAATATTGTAATAACTGTGTATGGAGCCTGGTACTGAAAATATTGGGGGGACACTATGTAAAGTACATGACTGTCTAACCACTATGCTTATACCTGACACTAATACAAAATAATATTGAATTAAACTGTAATTGAAAAAAAATTAAATTAAAAAAATAGCAAGGAATTCTTAAACTAGTGTAAAAAAAAGAAAAAATAATTAAAATCTATCACCCCTGCTAGAAAAGTGCATTAAATAATCAAATAAATTTTACTTAGTAAAATTTGAAAGCATTTTAAAACCATGATATAGGTATAATTCTTAGTACAAAACTACTTGAAATAAACAGAAATCCTTTAGGTGTAATCCTTTTTTTGGTAAAGTTATTATTTAAGTATGACATATGTGCAGAAAAATGCTTCAATCATGTGTTTCCCAAATGAACACACCCATCAAGATAGTTGTCTAGCCAGTTTTTTCTCCCTACTTTTCTTCCGGTTACTTTACCTATTTCACATTTATTCAACCCAACTTCTTGGTTCTGAATGATAAATACTTACAACAAGGAAGAGATGTACAAAAGATTTAGTGCAGAGCCACTAGAAATCAGAAGGCCTGCATTCTGATATCAGGTAGCTGTGACACTGGGCAAATCTCTCTAGACTTCACCTTCCTGTTCTCTATTTAGGAGACAGGTTGGAATAAATGATCAAAATCCCATAATCTAAGAAGGTGCTTTACTTTCAGGATCATTAAACCCCACATCTGCCTATTTAGAACCGTAGTTGGTGTGTGTACTCTTTGCTCTTAAAAACAAAATCTCTTTAAAAAGAGGTTCTGTTAGGAAAAAAAAAGTCTTTTCAGCCCTGGCTGGTTTGGCTCAGTGGATTGAGCACTGCCTGTAGACCAAGTTTGCTGGTCTGGTTCCTGGTCAGGGCACATGCCTGGGTTGTGGGCCCGGTCCTGGTTGTGGGCCTGGGAAACAATCCACGTTTCTCTTTCACATTGATTTTTCTCTCCCTCCATTCCCTTCTCTAAAAATAAATAAAATCTTTTAAAAAGTCTTTTCCAGGTGTCCAGTTCCTTATATATGGTGCTTCCTTATTTTGTGGAATAATGGCTTTTTAGTTACTGATTGAGTGATGTCATCCCCCCAACCTGTACTTGTTAAGGAGCTGGAAGCAGTTGTTGGTAGTGCCCTACATGAATCTCCTTGCTGTTACCACCATTTCAGTGCACACCAGTTTGCACCTGGTTGCAGAGGGCTTTCTGTGATCACCAGTGCCTGATTTACTTACACGCATGTGCTGGGCCTTGACTCTGTGTCTTTGTGGGAACAGCCTTCCATGGATGATTGACAGGTGCTGACTGTCAATACTGATGAAAGTACAGTGATCACTCACCTATCACAGGATTTATGTTCCAGAGATCCCCCGTGATGGGTGAAAATCTTCGAAGTAGCAGCGTTATATTTATTATTTATATATATTTTAAGGCTTTATAAACCCTTCCCATATTCCTATAAACTTTTCCCACTTATTAAACTTACCCACACTCTTATAAACATTTCAAATGATCTTAAACACTTTCTACTCTTAAACCTATGTAATTTTAACAACATATAAAATTCTATATGGGTACTCACCAGTGAAGTATATAGTCGTCCCCCGATAAAAAACCCGCAATACAGTGAAGCCGAAATAAGTGAACCGCGATATAGGGAGGGACAACTGTACTCTACCTGCTTTATACCCGGGGTAGGATAACCGAGGGCATAAGTTTCACTTGCTCCTAGAACTCCATGGCAGGATTGTACTCAGTAGTCCAAAGTATTGACTTGCACAATAATCAACTTTTATTGGCTTCCTTCAATTCTGTCTGAATTTTCTACTACCCTACTGGTGTTTTCAATGATCACCTCCCAAATAAACTGCCTGCCTTCAAATACTGTATTTTGCTGTGTATAACGCACACATTTTTGCCCAAATTTTTGACGGAAAAATAAGGATGCATATTGTACATGGGGAGTACCTGAAATACCTTGTATCTGTTCTTGTGTTTTATATTTATTTGTTACATAAAATTTCTTGTATCATAATGTTAAAATAATTGCTAAAATTCCTTTAATAATACAAAAAACAGGTATCTAAATATAAATAATTGAATTAACAAATTAAAACAAAAGGTATTTTTCCTGCAAGTTTGGGCCAAAAACATGGGTGCACATTATACGCAGCAAATACGGTACTTACCATCTCAGAGTCAGCACCTGGAGGAATGAAAAGACCAGGTGGTCCTTAGAACATCTTCAGCAGCATTTTATCACACTGCACTTGGGGAAGTTGGTTCTTTGTGCTTATGTTGCAGCAATACCTTAAAACTAAAAAGATACTAGGATATTACCAAATGGATTAAAAATTACCCAAACATTCTATAATAAGCTTTCCCATGAATTTTTAAACATTTCTCTACATAAACTTGCCCTTCAATAGTAATAGAGGTGTTCACTCCACAGTGCTGCTTTACTTCCTCGGAAATTGTTAAAAAATACATGTAAGGGAAAAAAAATACGTCTCAAGTAACATGTTGCTACATTGATCTTAAATACATTGGCTTACAAAATTAATCACAAGGCCTTCGTTCATTTACCAAAATCAGAAGTGAGTACCACTGATATCCTTTATTTTATAAGTGTGTTTTTACAAACCATTGACTTCTTCAATTTAAAACAATATTCAGAAAGGCATGGGATGCTGTGTGCTATACTATATTTCCAAATCACAGTGTATATGATTACAGAACTTTGTGCAGTGTATAGTGAGGGCTCTAATTCAATTTCATGGTCTTAAGTAACAATCTGTGAAGAAAGGGAGAAAAAAAATTGAAAATCATACTGAAAACATCAAGTCAAAATACAACAAGGTGGCATGTTTTCTAGGAGATCATGACACATAAATACAAACACAGACAAATAAAATAATGTTAATTTAAATCCACAGTTTATTCTTTCGTAGATTTTAACAATTATACACAACTTTTCACATAAAGAGAGTGAAATTTCCAGGATAGGAAGGCTACACACACACACATACATATGATCTCTTCTATTCATTTTTTTTAGGATGGAAGGAAATTTCCAAAGGGTACATTGTGTGAGACTTAACACTGGAAAAATACATATGAAACTTGTTTAACTGGCTTCACTTAAGACCAGGTGCAGCACAATAAATACCAAACTGCATCATTTTAAAAAGACTGTTGCATTTTTAACATATTCTTACTAAAGAAATATGAGCAGTGACCAATCTGAACTTCTACAGCATATAGGTGAAGGGGCCTTAAAATATACATGAGCAAAGTTTCTCTAGTATTTTCACATCCACACATCAACATTCCAAAAAAGGAGTAAAAATGTACACTGCAAATTCAGAACTACAAAAAAAAAAACAAACTATTCAAACTTTCTTCATTATATCATTCATTATTATCACAATCCTAGTTTGCTGGTAAGTTTAAGGTAGAAACAGAAAGTTTTTGAAATTCTTTTAATATCCACTGGTCTTAGGGCCTCTGGGTAAGAGGCCACATTGGAAGCAAACTGATTAAGCAGCAGCAGCAGCATCATTAAGTCCACATTTACAAATCATTGCAAAATTTGTATCTTCCAGTATTCTGAATGGTTACAAAAAGTATGGAAGAATACCTCTCCTGAGGAGCGGGCCACTGCCCAAACATGCAATTTGCAAGGATTTAAACAAACTATAGGTGAATATTGACCTCATCTTTCCTTAACAAACCAAAAGAAATACATTCCCTAAAAATTTAAGTAACATATTAAGGCATAAAGTAAGTACTTTACTTATGCTATTACATTTGGGTATTTGAGATTCCAGGCATGCATGCATGCTCTTTCCTCTTCCCAAAGAAGATGCAATGGTGCTGGCACTTATTGGTCAGAAAGAGATTAATGGGAAACTGTTACTCTCACAGCTGTTCTGTGGTGTGCCTTACTGTACAATACAAAACCAGAAACTATCGGTTTAAAACACAAACGTAAAAGTCAGGGTGAAATGATTTTTTTTTCCACATGACCCAGATTCTGCTATCAGCAGATACCAGGATTAATTTCATCCCTATTAAATGGAATGGAAACCATTATGCTGCTATGGCTACAGTATTCTGAGAACTTTTTTAAGCCAATGAATCAAAACCCACATGAATGAAAGTATTATTTTCTATACTTGGTGAACTGGTTGTTCAAAATTCAATAAGCAAACAAATATACAAACATGTGACATGTCATTTTCTTGTAAAAGCATAATGCCACTCTGGTCCCAAGAATCACTATAGCCCAGCTGGTCCTTAAATGTGCAAACAGCCTTTAACTACTACTAAATATCTTTGAGACATTTTACAGCTCATCACACTGCCACATGATTCTTAGAAGCTTAGGCTTCTAAGATGTTTGAGAAAAAGAAAGAGGGTACAATGTGGATCAAGCTCTTAGTGTTTGTTCTAAATGTAATTTTAAAAAGAATTTCCTAGTAATACACAATGGTCCTTGATACTGAATTTTTCCTAGTGAAACAAAATAAGGTAAACAAAATGATGTTTATCTAAATATGGTCTGTGGCTCCTTTTCCACTGTTTTAGGGTACTGATTCGTATATTGTACTGAGCCCCACAAATGCCTGTTTTAGAAACAGTATAGTTCCCAGCAGTTTCCCATAAATATTCCTTATTTATACTGGGGTAGCAGTGCTTAATTGGAACATTCATTCATTCACTCATGTTTTTTTAAAGCAAATTATTTCCTGGAGCAAAGCAGTTACTTAGCAAAATGCTAAGTTGCAAATAATCTTGCCATGTAGATAGATATCAAGTCATTTCACAAAGTACCTGTCAAAATGTTTAGAAATCTTGCCTTTCATCCCAAATCCACTGCAAAGAGAGAACATGCAGTAGTCCTGTTTACGATTTAATGGAGACTAAGAAAGGGCAAACCTAGGACAAGGAGGGATGTCACCCTACATACAAATTTACAGCAGTGTAGTTAGTGTATATCGTATTTACTACATTTACCACTTCAGAGAAAAGATCAGGAGGTACTTCAAACACTGGAACAAAGGAATGTTCATTTTATATAAGACCTACCAAATAAACAGGGAAACGGATGGTAACACACATAGGCACTAGTCTCAAAGCTGCACAATAAAGAAGCAAAGGGTCTGAGATGGGAAATTTAGGAAAATATACATATATGAGAGCTTGCTGAGGAAAAGGAGGAAAGAAATCACAGTTCTAATCTTCAAGGCTACGGAATGCATTCTGCATATCTTCAAGAAGTTGTGCATAGTCAGCCTTGACCTTTGCCTCACCATCTTTCACTGGATCCTGAAGAAAAAACATTACAGAATTCAATTTGCCTTTGGAAAGTAACTTTCAGAACATGTAAAGTAAGTTACTTATATTTAATATATTTTGAGTACTAGGTTAATTGAGGTACACTGGTAAGTAATAGGCCAAGAGTGAAAACTATCCTTATTTCCCTTTTTTCCTTTTAAGGGTAGAAATGTGTAAATGGAATAATATCCCAACCAAACAAAAAGAATAAAAAATTTCACTACTGTATTTTGCCTGTATGCTACCTGTATTCAATGACCAATGGATTTATGCTCAACAATATGCAAAATATTAGGAAACTATACAGCATCACATATTAGATGCATGTCACTGCATGTACACAAGTATGATTAGAATTTACTATTCCACATCGGACAGTATCACACTGATACAGGGAGGTAAAATTTCTAAAATAATCTTAAAATGCACTACATTTAAAATCCTTTTGGAAAGCAACTTAATGAGTAACATGTATAAAAGAGACTTTAAAATGTTAAAGCTCACAATCATTCCACTTCTGGGAATGTATACTAGGAAAATTCACAAAACTAACTACATGAACAAAATTGTCCATACCACCAACCAGAAATTTCCTAAGTCCCTAAGAATAAGAAAATATTACTCTCCAGTAACAAAATTATGCCACAGAAAAAATTTAATGACATTAAAAAGCAACTGTGATGTTATTTTTTACCATGTGCATGTAAATAGAAAACAGCTATCATCTTTAATCACAATACCACATCACTATTATTACATATATTTTATCCTGTTCCCATATATTCAATTTTTGAAAATAAAATTTGAATCAATTACATACAGAACTTCTTTGCAACCTGACTTCCCCCCCATTATAACATAAGCATTTCCCCATGTCTTTGAATACTTTGAAAAAAAGATGTTAATGCCTTCATAATATTCTTATCATATGTACATGCCATGTTGTACTGTTCACTCTTGGATGACATTTGAGAAGTATAATAAACAACCATATCTATATCTATATATATATCTCTATACATGAATCTTTATCTGTTATCTCCATATGAAAATTTGATTATTACCTTGGGCTGTATGCTTTGAAGTAGAATGACAGGACTCAAGCGTATGATTATTTTAAAATTCTTGATACAGTGATTATCTATTCTACAGGTTTACTTTCAATCTATACTGCAGCCAACTATACATATATAGTGATAGAGTGATATATATACAACACACATTCACATAATCTCAATTTCATTATGAGAATTATGTGAATCTCAATTCACATAACTCTTAATTTCTCAATAGGTAATTAGTACATATACTTGGATATTATGACTTAGCAATAAATATAATTCAACTGATAAAATATTTAAAAACAAACTTATACATTTGAGTTTCCAATGATAATTTCATTTAATTATGTTTATGTCAGTGGACTTTCAAAAGAATTATAGTCCTCTTAAAAGTTAAAAATATTATGTAATAAGACACTTAAAAGAAGATATCAGAAGTCATATCAGATGAGCATAGGGTTTGGATGTTAATAGGCAGATGAGGTAAGGTAACTACTGTTCAGCAATGACTTTAGCATTAAACTGCCTAGCATTTAAGACAAAAAGGACCACATCAGCATTTATTTTAGACATGACATACTATCTCTTTTATCACTAGAATTCCTATTTGAGCATACGTTTGAGATCTGTTCTGGTTTTACATAACCTGAGCATGTGTAAAAATGATAAACGGACATTTCATACTCCAGGTTCAGGACTCAAATAGATAAAAAACGAAGAAGAAACATTTCCCACTAAAGTAAGTTACAGCAGAAATTACTATACCTTAAATTTCATGGAGGAAAGTTTATAGAGGATCTCCCCCATGTGCTCACGGATAATGGACCATGTGATTTTATTGTCACTCTGGGCAGTGGTTTCAACAGCTCTACGAGCCATATCATAAAATGCAATCATGTTGGACAGCATCCCTACTGTCTTGTAGAATGGGCAGAACCTAGGGTTAAAAAAGCCAAAATAATGAACAAAAATAAAATCCAAAGCAGGTCCATACTTTATATAAAACTTTATAAAATATGAGAACATTAGTTTCTATTTAAATATGAAGACTACTTATGTTTTTTGGATGATATATAAGGAATGAAAAAAATAGTGGAAAAGACCAGTTTTGGGAGTAAGATGTCTAAGAATATGGAATGGATAGCAAATGGAGAAATATATATTTTTTATATTAAGGGTGATGTTTATTTTTCAGGAATAATAAAACAGCACTGTTATAATCTAATTTCTCTGAGGATTTACTGTTGTACATGATGTTAAAGGAGTAACCCAAATAGTCAAATACGGATAACTGAGTTGTAAAGACTCCCTGTGATAGCAGGATAAGATATAATGAGTAAGAGAACAGGGAATAGCAATTTCCTAAAGGTAACAGGAAGCCCTTTTGCTGCACTGAGTTCATTCATTTCATCTACACATATCTTTTAATAATGAAGACTGGCAAGCAAATATTCAACTGTATTCAAACACATTCTTGCCAACTTTCTGATGCATTTAAACATATTTGCATACACAATTTCATGCATAGTCTTATCATACTTTTTCCAAAGAATGTTGCCCCAGTTGAGTTATGTTTGGATAATTGCTAGAACTTCTTAAGTTTCCAATATAGATTTTTCAGGCTTACTGATTATACTATCATATTTTCTGCTTGTTCTACATTTTGGAAATTCTTCTATTTGTTTAGTTTCCTCTTCAGTCTTACATAAGGCCAAATATGACTGGGGGTGGGGAGCAGCCTGTAGGGAAAGGGCCAAATTACTAAAGAAATGGAAATGCTTAGTAAGCCATGTTAATAGCAGACATAAAAATTAAAAAAGCAAGCACTGAGAGGGAGTAGCAGGGGCTGAAGGGCACATATCAGGGAATATGGTAGAAAGATAAACAATAGACTTGTGTGAAATAAGGCAGAAAAGTGAAATGTTTTTTAGGAAAACAGTAGAGGAGGCAAGGGCAGTGCTGAGATGTAGTGAGAAAAGCTCCTGAAGGAGGCAATGATTCCCCACCCAGGCCCTGCACACTAAGCCACAATCTAATCTAATTAAAGATGGTTGGATGAGTTTTTGCTTATTTGTCATAGCTGGAAAAATATACCAAAATCAAGTCAAGAGGACATACTAGATTGTGACATGTCTGCTATAAAAATAAAAATGGTTTTAATGTAATGACATCAAATACTACTGCATTCAAATATTAAATCTAAGCCTTTGGAAAATAAAAAAAAGTGGTTTTAATGTAGGTGGTTCCTTCTTCAAAACTTGACAGAAAATTCTCAAGCAAAAAAGGTTAGCAGTATTTCCAGTCAAGATGGTGCAGTAGGTAAATGTGGTACTTACATCCTGCCATGACATCACAGTTACAGCTAAACCACAGAATAACCATTATTCAGAACTCCCTGAAATCTAGCTGAATGGAAGTCCTACAACTAAGGATCTAAAGAAGAAGCCCTGTAGAGACGGGTGGGAAGGATATATACACCCACATTGTGTGCAATAAAAATTAGAGGGAATTCTCTGCTGTGGAGGACCTCCCAGAGGAGCAAGGGGTCCCAGTCCCATACCAGGGTCCCTGGGCAAGGGTTCCAGGGCTGAAAAGGGAAGTCCCCATAACTGCTGGCTATGAAAATCAGCAGGGATTCTGGCTGAGTGAGAGAAAGGTTTCCTGGAATCCCAGACATTTCTCTTAAAGGGCCCCCACACAGACTTATTCAGATTCACTTGCTCTGACCTCCAGCACAAGGGCAGTGGCTTGAAAGGTGCCTGGGACATAGTGGAAGGAACTCAATTGTCTGGATTCAAGGTGAGGGCTGGAGGGGCAGCTTTTCCCAGACAGAAGTGCTGGCAATGGCCACTGAGCCTCTGCTGAGTCCTTTCCCCAAAGATCCAGCAGATGGGTGCCAAAACTGAGCCTCCGTCTACCTGGCTCACGTGTTCAGGTGACTTGGTGATTCCCTAAGATCTTACCCCACCCAACTTGCTAGCCTACCCAGTCACTTCCAGTGGCTTTTCCATAAAAATGACCTTGGCTCACATTGCAATCTTAGCAAGATCTCTCAAAGGTTCACAAACCCGAAATAAGCAGCCTTTAGCCTTGGCCTGTCCATACTCCTAAGTGGTCCCAGGCCTGGCATTAGCAGCAGCTGGCCTCGATTCCTAGCTTGGCCTCTCCCAGGCATCTCCAAGCCCAGCACATGTAGCAGTTATCTACAGATCACTCCGTAGCTCCAGCCGGGTGGCCCTTGGGCAGGGAACAGGCAGCAGCTGACTTAGGCTGCATCTGCCAGGAGATCCCAGAGCCAGGACACCTAGTGAACTGCTTCAGACTACACTGGAACACCAGCTAATCACCTCCATGAGGTACATATTCAAGGGGCAAACTCATTGTGGGCCAGTGACCTGCTGAAATGATTTCTGCTCCATGGGGTCAGCCCCTGCAGTAGCTCCTCTGCTGTAATCACAGCCAGTCCTTGTGGACAATAGGCCTGGGGGTAAATCTCTCCCACTGATGTGCCAATCAGTAATCAAGGCTCAACTACAATAGAAGGGTGTACACTGTCCACAAAGGGGGTGCACCTGAAGTGCACAGCTTGGGTGAATGACTGGGCCCCACAGGACACCTACTACATAGGGTCATTCTATCAGACTGGGAGATGTAGCAGCTCTACCTAATACACAGAAACAAACACAGGGAGGCTGCCAAAATGAGGAGACAATGAAACATGTCCCATATCAAAGAACAGAACTAAACTTCAGGAAACAAAACAAAACAAAATGCAGACAAGCAATCTACCAGATGATCTACCAGATGCAGAGTTCAAACATTGGTTTTAAGGATGCTCAGCGAACTTAGAAATTCAACAAAGAGACAGAAAACATAAAAATGGAGATAGAAAATATAAGAACGAACCAGTAAGAAATGAAGAATACACTAACTGAAATGAAGAATACATTACAGGGAATCAATAGAGCACATGAAGCAAAGGATCAAAGCAGTGATTTGGAAAGCAGAAAACATCCAAAAAGAAAAAAGAATCCAAAAAATTGAGGATAGTTTTAAGGAGCCTCTGGGGCAACTTTAAGCATACCAACATTCCCATCATGGGGGTGTCAAAAGAAGAGTAGGAGTGAGGAATTGAAAAGCTATTTAAAAAAATAACTACAGAAAACTTCCTGAACCTGGCGAAAGATATAAACATAAAAGTCCAAAAAGCACAGAGTCCCAAACAAGATAAACATAAAGAGGCCCTGGTCAAGACACATCATAATTAAAATGCCAAAGGTTAAAGTTAGTGAGAATTTTAAAAGCAACAAGAAAAAAGCAGTTACCCTCAAGAAAACTTCCATAAGACTGTCAGCTGAGTTCTCAACAGAAACTTTGCAGGCCAGAAAGGACCAGCATAAAATATTCAAAGTGATAAAAAGCAAGGACCTACAATCAAAATTATTCTACCCAGCAAAGATATCATTTAGAATCGAAGGACAGATAAGAGTTTCCCAGACAAGAAAAAGCTAATGTAGTTTATTACCACCAAACCAATATTACACGAAATGTTAAAGGGTCTTCTTTAAGAAAAAAAGATAAAAAATACAAATAATAGAAAGGCAGTAAATACATATCAATCAGCAAATACTTTAAATGCAAATAGATCAAATGCTCTAATCAAAAGACATACAGTGGCTGAGTGGATAACAAGATCCTTACATAGGCTGTCTACAAGAGACTCACTTCAGATCAGAAGAAATACACACACGTAAAGGAAACAAATGGAAAAAATATTTCATGAAAATAGAGAAAAAAAAGCTGGGGTAGCAATAATGTAACAGACGAAATAGACTTTAAAACAAAGGCTAGCCCTGGATGGTGTGGCTCAGCAGGTTGAGTGCTGGCCTGTGAACCAGAGGGTCACTGGTTCAACTCCCAGTCAGGGCACATGCCTGAGTTGCAGGCCAGGTCCCCAGCAGCGGGTGCATGACAGGTAACCACACAATGATGTTCCTCTCCTTTTTTTTCCCTCCCTCCCTTCTACTCCAAAACTAAATAAATAAAATCTTTAAAATAACCCAAAACACAATAAAACCCAAAAGCAATAACAAGAGACAACAAAGGACCCAGCAATCTCACTTCTGGGTCTTTTCGGAAGAAACTCAAAACACTAAATTGAAAAGATATACAAGTATATCCATATGTTCACTGCAGCATTATTTACAATAGCCATGGTATGAGGCAACCTAAATGTCCATCAACAGATGGATGGATAAACAGAAAGTGGTTAACACATACAATGGAATATGACTCAACCATAAAAAAAGAATGAAATCTTCCCATAAGCAACAAGAATAAACGTAGATGGTATTGTGCTGAGTGTAGTAAGTCAGACTGAGAAAGACAAATGTCGTATGATTTCACTGAAAAACAAAATAAATAAACAAGCTGACCAGACGCAGACTCATAGATACAGAGAATATTTTAAAGGTTGCCAGATGGGAAAGGGTTGGGTAGGAAAGGTAAAGGGATTAAGAAATACAAATTAGTAGTACAGAATAGTCACGGGGATGTAAATCAATAGGGAATATAGTTAATAATATTATAATAATTATTTATGGTGTCAGATAGGTACTAGACTTATCAAGGTGACCACTTTGTTAAGTCATATAAATGTCTGATCACTGGTTGTACATATGAAGCTAATATAATACTGTATATCAACTGTAACTGAAAAACATTAAAAAAAGAAAAAAAAAGAATAGTAAGATAGGTTACCTATCATAAGGAGTATATCCATTTTGTTGAAGGAAATCATCTTTGATAAGTTTGGCTACCTCCAGAGTGATTTTATCTGTTTCTGCTAGAGAAGCCTAGAAGAGAAAAAATATATAATTTTAGAAATTTACTTCCACAATGTGAGAACATGGTTGTAATCAATGAGCAAGCAGAAGCTATCTAACCACACACCTATCATTTATAAATCCATTTCATAACTCCTTTTTGATTGATGTTCTTTTTTTATTGTGGTAAGAAAAATAAAGTAAAATTTATCATCTTAAGCATTAAGTGTAGTTCAGTAATATACAGTATACTCACATTGTTGTGAAACAGATTTTCATAACTTTTCATCTTGCAATCTGAAACTCTATACCCAATAAACAACAACTCCCTTTTCCCTCTACCTCCCAGCCTCTTCTTTCTACGAATTCCACTGCTTTAGATACTTTATATAAATGGAATCATATGGTATTTTTCTTTTTGTGACAAACACTTGTGGACAAAAAAGGGGTGTATATATACATATACATATACATATACATATACATATACATATACATACACATACACATACACATACACACACACGTTCAGTGACCGAAAGTAACCTCAAAGGGTGATCTGAGCATAAATTTCTAACTGGGAAGGTCATGGTGGGTAGAATTCAATGCTTCTTAGCCTTAAGTGTTCCTGAAAAAATGTATTTTAACAGATCCTACCTCTACCTCCTCTAATTTGGTTGGAGACAGGTACATTCTATTTAAAGAAATAAAATAAATCAAGAAGTAAATTTCTCAAGTACAATAAAACCAGGACCAAGTGCTACAAATGACTGAAAAGAATACAAAGGCCCTATTTGGTTACTTCTTTTAATTGTCCATTTTGAAGTAAGAGCCCTTCCCATTGAATGTGGGCAAGCTCTGTAACTGCTCTGACCAAAACAGTAAGACAGAAGTGACGTTATTCTAGTTTGGGGGCCCTGGCTTAAGAAGCTGGTGGTTTCCACTTCCTTTTCCTTTATACTCACTTTGATAGCAATGAATTGCCATGTGGACATGCCACACAGAGACCAAAATGCCCAGTCAACCTTTACCTGTTCCAGCCATCCCAGCCTAGGCACCAGGCATGTGAAGGAAGAAGTTTTCAAATAACTTTAGCCTAGGCCATCATATGACTGCAACTGTATGTGGATCCTAAATAAGAATGCCCAACTAAACCCCTCAAACCCAAAACCACAAGCAATAAAACACTTTTAAACCACTAAGTGTCACAGTGATTTGCTACTCATCAATAGAAAATAAAAATAATCACCTTTTGCCTTTCACAATACATGTAGGTTCCCCAAATATCTGCTGGATAAAGGAATAACCTATAGTTCTGTTATTTTAAAAATATTTAATAAATGCTCATTTTGTTAGGCAGAATCGGCATATCCAAGGTTCTGTCTGTTCTTACAGCACTCCAGTGGGATTTTATAACTCACCTTTCCCACAAGCTGTACAATTTCTGCCAGATCTTCTTCTTCCTGCAGAATCTCTTTAGCTTTGGTCCTCAGAGGAACAAACTCTGTGAAGTGTTTGTCATAGTACTCATCCAAGGCACGCATATACTTGCTGTAGCTGATCAGCCAGTTGACAGAGGGGAAATGCTTACGTTGAGCTAGTTTCTTATCTAAGCCCCAGAACACCTGATTTAAAAACAAAACAAACAAAAAACCCCAATAATTTTTCTTAGAAAATAAAACTAAAAAAATTACTGAGGTATATTTGTTCATCCTAAATATATAATTCTATATATTTTTTTGATCAAATGATGTATCCTTTTAGTGCATACAAGTATAACTGAAATAGTGTAACAAAACTTGCAATTAAAAAAATAATATTCTTTTCAATTTCAGAATGGGTAGTAGCTACAAATCAAATTCAAAATTTATCTGAATTTCCTTAATAGTGTGTCAAATCAGATAGCAAAAAGAAAAACTGATTGACTGTTTTGAAGATTATTATGTACAATATAAACAGGTGAACCACAAAATGCCCATTGAGACAGAATAGAAACTTCACTTTGATTAAAACACCTCTAAATGTGAAGTTGCTGGTTTGATTCCCAGGTAAGGCACATACCTGGGTTATGGGCCAGGTCCCCAGATGGGGGCATGAGAGAGGCAACTGGTGGATTCTCTTCCACACCCATGTCTTTTTTTCTCCTTCTTTTTCTCCCTCCCCCCTCTCTGAAAATAAATAAATATATAAACAAAAAACCAACAAAAAAACACCTCTAATGTTCTGATTAAATGCAGTTCCCTATCACGGACAGCCAATCCAAGTAACACCTGACAGTTACTTTTCTGAGACCAACATTCACTTTTATATTTTATTATTTCATTTATTTATTTTTAGAGAGGGGAAGGGAGGGAGAGAAACATCAATGTGCGGTTGCCTCTCAAGCACCCTCTACTGGAGACCTGGCTTGCAACCCAGGTGTGTGCTCTTACTGGGAATTGAACCAACGACCCTTTGATTTGTGGGCCGGCACTCACTCCACTGAGCCATACCAGCCAGGGCCACATGTATTTTATATATGTCTAACTTTGCTCGCCCTTTCCCTACAATTTAAAACTCAAATTTTTAGCCAATGTCAAAGACCTTGAGAGTTGTAAATTTAGCTTCTGCCATTTCCTTCAATACTGACAAAAACATAAACAAATACTTTACTTTTCCCACATGAATAATACATATACTTATATGTCTAACTTTTTTTTTTTTACTATTGCCCTATTTGTACACATTTTTCATTTAGGCTTCTTCTAATGCCTAAGTTGGCTAGCTGCCTACTAACATTCAAGCCTTGCTGCTGGGAAGCAGCTGCCTAAGTAGAAACTACATTTTTCCAGCTTTGCTTTCATCTGGTTCATGAACAGAATGAGCGGAGTACTGGGTCTGAGCCAAAGGTTCAGGAAGTAGATGTGCCTTCTCTAGTTTCCCTTTGTACCAGCCAGATGCAGATGATTACCAAGCTAGGAGACAGTAGAGCCACAAGATGGAAGGAGCCATAAATTACTACTCAATGGAAAAGAGCTGCCCTCTGATAGGATCGTCTATGCCTTGGACCATACCATGAGGAGAAAAAAACCTATTGAGAGTTTTTGTCATTACACATTTTTGGGTCCATTTGTTTTTATAACTAGAATTACTCTAATTAAAGGGTAGTATCAGTCATACCAATAAAACTTTGCTACACTGAATATATTTCCCACTTATAGATATTGTTTATAATAAATCCTAGGTAAAGACCTAAGAAAGAACAGATAGCATTAAAGGCTCTCAGTGATAAGAATGTTACTAAAACAAAATATATCATTGCTTACTCTTTAATGACTAAATTAAATATTTCATGATGATTTGGATAACATTAGAACAGTCTACAGGGGTGGGGGGCGGGGGGGGGGCTCAGAAGTTAACAACGCTAGAATAGATGTACCTGAACAATACCAAGAGTAGCAGATGTAACTGGGTCAGAAAAATCACCCCCAGGTGGCGAAACTCTAAATTTAAAAGAACAAAACAGTCATTAGAAACATTAAAAAAAGAGAAATGCTTATGAAAAATAACTTGTATATGAAAGTCAATTTTATTGTAAGTGGCTTTTGTAATAAAAATAACCTCAGTAACGATCTTTGAAAGAAAATCTTATACAGAAATCTTAAATAGAAGCCAGTACTAATTTTACAAATAAGAGTAACAATTAAACACCCTCTAGTATGAGAAATGAAACAGATATTATTTAGCAGTTTCATTATTCTAATCAAATAAATGCATGAAGCAGAAAGGAAGAAAGCTCTGAGAACAAAGAATGGCTTTATGTAGTGATTGTTAATCTGCACATTGTTTTTTATCATGATATAATCTTATCTTCACATGTATGTAATTTTCTATATTGTTCCTAGGATATTGTGCCTTAAATGTAATAAGTCACTCAAGTTACATTTATGGAACCAGAACATCTAGGATGACCTAAAGAGCTCCATGGGTGACTTGGGAGTACAACCTGGGTAAGAATCACTGCCCTCAGAGGTGGCTAAATATTTTCTCTTTAAAATAAATGACCCTTTTTTCCCTTTGAAAAGTAAATGTTTAGGTGCTTACGCTCCAACAATGCTGACACTCCCTTCTCTTTCAGGATTTCCAAGACATTTCACCCTGCCTGCTCGTTCATAGAAAGAGGCCAGACGGGCACCAAGATATGCAGGATATCCACTATCTGAAAAATGAAAAAAAAATTTAAAGAGAGAGGTTCTAGGGCAGCCCCCCCAAAACCTATCGGTTTTGCTTACATTTTAAGTAATACAAAAACTTACCTGCAGGCATTTCAGCTAAGCGACCAGAAATTTCTCTAAGGGCCTCAGCCCATCTAGAGGTAGAGTCAGCCATCATACTGACGTTATAACCCATGTCACGGAAATATTCCGACAGTGTAATTCCTAAATTGGGAAGAAAATTACAAGTAATAATACTATAATGTAAAATCCTGGCATTTTCACTCTTGAGAAAACTTTAAAGCAATTAACTACATGAGATAGAATGCTCTTTCATCATAATCTGTTCTTCTTTTGGGCACACAGCTGAACTGTATTTCCTAGCCTCCTTTGCATTTAGATATCACCATGTAACTGACTACTAGCTAATGGAATATAAGTCAAAGTAATTTGTTCTACTGCCAGGCAAGCCACACAACCTTCCATGTTCCTTCTTCCTTCTGGCTTACTGAGAGGGAGAGAGCTCCCAGGAGCTCTGGAAGGCATGTGCTGAAACGAAAGAGTTCTTTTCAGTCTAGGTCCCAGCCCAGAATGACAGTAAAGAGTCTCCTGACCATTTTAAATAGACATCTTTTATACTGAGTAATTATACTTGGGTTTATTTGTTGCTATAGCCTTTTCTACCTTAATATACATTTAAAAAAGTAGAAAAAGGCTGTTTTCTCTATTCTTATCCCTGTTAATATAATTGAGTTTGAAATTAATTTCCCATATAGCTTTTGTCTGTATATTACACACTTATGCACACAAAACCCTTAGCTAATTATCTTGTTTGGTCATTTTTCAAAAGTAGCTTATGTAACATGGATAATGTCTTAATTATTCAGCGATTCTGCTACGCAGATCAGGTCCTGTCCTGTAAACTAGGGGTCCCCAACCTCCCTCCTTCATCTGTGGATGCCCTCAAATTACTGCCTGAACTCTGCTTCCTGTCTCCCTGCCCCCCATACCCTTCGCCCCATGTCGGTGGAAAAATTGTCTTCCATGAATTCATCCCTGGTGTCAAAAAGGTTGGGGACAGCTACTGTAAACCACTTAGAAGAAGCTAACATACAGAAAGAAGTCCTGGATTCTAGTTCCTGTTCTGTCATTAATCCTAGCAAAGTGACTTCACTTCCCAGTGTGGTTTCTTAATATGTTAAAATAAAAAAACTCTTACCCTATCTGCCTGTATTATCATCAGATTAAATGATACATATAAATGCCCTCTGAAAAGTACAAAGAACTGTGTAACTTTAAGATATTAGAAATATACAGTTGTTGCTATATCATAAGAGTCTCAAAATCCATGTCTCTAATTCCTTTATTTTCCCAGTAAAGACACAGAGGCTTATATTAGGTAAAACAAAATAGATACTGGAAAATTCAGCACTTAACTATTTATTGTAATACTTATTTCAGAATAAAAGATACTGATTTCTGAGGCTTCAAAAACTGGATCCATGAGCAAAGACTTTAAGAAGTATTACTTTAAAAACACAATAATTATTACATATTTCAATCTGATGATACGATCAGATCTTCTCTTACACAAGCATGGCTATGTTTTTAAGTTTCTATGATGACATTCACTAATACTTGAGTGTATATATTGGAAAAACTTGGCAGAAGAGACAGGTATGCATAAGTAAACCTCAAAGAAGTTCATAGACCTAAATAAAGATCAGTGCCTACAAGGGCAAACAAAAAACTCAGACAAACTCAAAAGATGAACAAACTGGGAAAACATCTGCAACTCATGACAGACAAAAGTTTCAAAGAGCTTATTTCATACAAATCAGTACGAAAAACAACTACTTTCCAAAGGGTAAATAGAAGGCAGTTTTCATGATTAATATACACAGGAATGACAATAGCTCACTGTTAAGAAAAAAAAAAAAGACTAAGTAGGCATCAAAAAAAGCAGGAATAGTAATACGCTAATGGTCAAATCTAGGTGCTAGTTACATGGGTGTTTGTAGTAACATTCTTTCAACTTTTCTATGGGTTCGATAACTTTTATATGAAAACACTGGAAAAACCAGCATTGGTGAAGATGCGGAGAAACAGACCTCTTGTCCTTTGTTATTTCTTTTGAAGGGCTCTCAGAATCTAAAATCTGCAGTTGTACTTTTAGCAGTTAGTTCTGCTCCTAGGAACTTACCTTATAAAAATGTACCAAAATTGTACCCACAAAACATGCCAAGAAAAAGTGCAAGAAATATACATAAGAATATTTTAGTGAGACCATTTAAGATCTTGCTTCCTGATACTGTCATCAACTTGGCTCAAGAAAATCTTATAAAGAAAAATGTTCTCTTTCAATTGTTAGTGGGGCACGTGGTCACCTAAAATAAAGGCTCTATTTCCCAGTGGGGGGGGGGAAAGAAAAAGAAAAATGTTTTAGCAATGTGAACTCTGTCATAGCAAAAAAACAAACAAACCAACAAAAACAAAACAAAACAAAACAAAAAACCTACCAATAACCCAAGATTCCACCAAAAGAATGCCGGTTAAATAGAGTATGATATATCCATACAAAGGGGATACTATGAAGTCATTTACAGACTTACTGTCTTAAAATAATAGATAAATGTTACTTTCTCTTTTTCTCGTAAAAGTAACCACTAAACAAGGACAACAAGAAATAGAGAAACACAAACTCCATCATCAAAAACTAGGGGTCATATTTAACTCAACAAAATAATGAGAAAAGACACCTAAATGAGGTAAAAAACAAACAAGGGTGTGGGGAGACACAAAAAAATTCACCTGAGGCTGCATATCTCAGATTAAGCTTCTGCAAACTAGGAGACACCTCCTCAGGGGCGAAACCAGGAACCCTGTGTTTGGGACACTGCTACAGAAGTTCAGGGGTAGTGGCAGGAGTTGCTTGGACTCAGTAGGGTGTTCAACCCGTGGCCTGCAGGCCACAAGTGGCCCAGGATGGCTATGAATGAGGCCCAACATAAAATCATAAATTAAAACATTATGAGATTTTTTTGTGATTATGTGTCACAGTGTATTTAATGTGTGACTCAAGACAACTCTTCTTCTTCCAGTGTGGCCCAGAGATGCCAAAAGGCTGGACACCCCTGCCAGTATGGCATCAAGGGCAGCAGGAAGATGGGGCCAAATAAAACATAGGTAGGTACTTCTACTTTCCAGTAAGTGGGTGTGAGGCAGGTTGGAATAGAAAGAAATAATTATAAGTGACCTTACAGCTGCAAAGTTTGACAGGAGAGGAAAAATGAAAAATATCTTACATAAGTCCATGCAACAATAAACTTCACAGATTACCATGAAGAATTTCTGCTACTATAGACTATAGCAAAAGCCACCCCTTCCCATCTCCTGTAAAGATGACCACTACTAGGCTCTGACCACTGTAGCCTGGTTGAGAGTTGTCCCACAAAGTGAAAGGCCACTGGTTTGATTCCTCGTCAGAACACATGCCTGGGTTGCAGGCCTGGTACCTGGTCAGGGCGTGTGCAAGAGGCAGCTGATATATGTTTCTCTACCCCTCTTTCTCCTCCTTTCCCTTCTCTCTAAGAATAAATGAATAAAATCTTTAAAAAAATTATATAAAAAAAGATGAATAACAGCATTAAATAACATCAGTATAAGAACCAAAAAACAAACAAACCACAAGAAGGAAACAGAAGAGCAAAAACACAATGCCAGCAAAGGAACGGATGAAAACTGTGACTGCAATGAACTGATAAAAGAAAATCTTAATGCATTCTACTACAAAGCAAAATCTCAAGGAATATACAGTAAGATCAGAAAAGATGTTTCACAAATCAGCAGAATTCAACAAAAAGCTGGAAGAAAATGAAGGTTTCATTAGAAGCAACACAAAAAATAAACACCATTATCTTGTGAACTTATGGACAAAATGCTAAAGAAGAAGAATTAGAGAGGAAATAATATAGATGGAAACAGATAAAGGAGATCTAGTATGTCTGGTTTGAAGTAGATAACCGTAATGGAAAGAGAAAGTTTCAGAAACATTTCTCAAACATTTTCCAAAAATAAAAACCATATTCATAGAAAGAAGAGAACACTCAGGAAAAAAATTATCAAAACTATCAATAGTGAATATATCCTAATAAAGTTTGAGTTTTCAAATGAAAGAGAAATTCCTTTGGGCAAGAAAAAAAGTCACATATAAAAGGAAAAAAAAAGGTCCACCTCAGATCTCTCCCCAGCATTCAATGCTAGAATAAGAAGTCTCAAGGAAAGAAATATGACCCCAAAATTTTGTACTCAGCCAAATGATTCTTAAAAATTTAAAGGCAATAGAAAAAAACAAACTTATAAAAGAAAAAAGAATTCAGGGACCACATCGTATTTTGCCGTGTATAATGAGCATTTTGTTGCCCAAATTTTTGAGGGAAAGATAAGGATGCACGTTATACACAGGTAGTACTAATTCCATACCTGTATAAAGGTTTTTAATTCTTTTATTTATGCTTAGGCATTAAAAGTGTAACTTTAGGATGCAATAATGATATCTGTATGCAAAATAATAACCCAGAATACAATAATTTGTTTTGTTTCTAAATATAAATAATTGAATTAAAAAATTAAAACAAAAGATATTTTTTATGAAAGTTTGGGCCAAAAATGTGGGTGCACACTATACACAGGAGCTCATGGCAAAATATAGTTGTTTCCAAAGCTTTTACTTGAAGAAACTTCCAAAAATTTTAGTCAACCACAAAGTAAATGGAGAAATTGTAGCCAAAGGACTGATTGTGAGCCCTGGTTCCATTTTACTACAGATCTAAGACTACTACAGATACTGGATTTATGGTTACAGAACAGTAGGTAAATATTATAAATCCTGAAAATGTAGAAATAAAAGTACCAAAAGCTGAGACGGAAGTGGGAGCAAAGATTGATGGTACTATATAAACACACTGATATTCTTATCTTTCATATCCAGTTGTCAAAATACAGTAATTCAAAGCTGATGATTCAAGTTATAGAGATACAGGTATATTCAGAAATAAATTGATCATAAAAAGTGTAAGGGAAAAATACAGTAGTAGAAGATACATCATTAAATAGTCACTAAAAAGATCGAGGAAGCTTTATAAATGTCTTATACTGACATATTCTTAAGATATAATAAGTAAAACATTTTTTAAAAATAAGAGATATGATTGTAGGTACAGAGGTACTTCAGAATGAAAGAAAAGTTCTTTAGAAAGGAGAAAATGTTTGTTTTTAGCTCTCAACTTAAAAAGGAATGTTAACTGCTTTTATTCCAATTTCATGTACTCACCAGTATAAATAGAGGCTTCTCTAGCAGCCACAGGCATGTTGGAGGTATTGGCTACTAAAGCTGTCCTCTTCATAATGGACTCCACCTTACCATCAACTTCCATTGTGAGCTAGAGGCAAACATCTATTAGTGATCTTATTTCTAAATAGAACATTGTATCCCTTTTTACAACTTGTCTATATTTAATCTCTCTTCCCATCAGTATTGCCAAATAATATTCCCTATCATTCCAATCTCTTTTCCCTGTCCCACTGTGTGCTGTAAAAACAGTATCTATTATTTTCATTTACTAAGTGAAATCCATTATTTTATGGAAAAAGGAATATTACTACAGCAAACCTAGTAAATCATATAAAGCCTATAGTCCATTTTATCTTTCTCCCAATTGCTGAAAACCACCATACCACAAAAAGAAACTTTCAAGTGTCAGGCTAAAAAACTCAAAATTCCTTTCCTTGAATACACAAAATTGAATCACAAATATAATTAGAAAATTCCTCAAAAGATCCTTGACAAATGAGAGCAACGCTCCAGCTCTAACACAAAGCAGTATTAGTTGCCAAAGTTGATTAGTAATATTTTCTCTAAAATATTACTTGAAATTCTATAGATACGGACCTCTGGAAAGTCACGAAGGACTTCAGACATCTCATTTCCTCTTTCACCACATCCTACGTAGATAATCACATCACTGTTGGAATACTTGGACAGAGACTGTGATATCACTGTCTTTCCACAGCCAAAAGCCCCAGGGATTGCAGTAGTTCCTCCCTGTACACATCTGAACAAAGAAAACCAAGTGTGAGTTACTTTATTTGCTAATAAATACTAGTAAATAAAACAGGTTAAGTGGCACAGAAATGTAAGTTAAAGAAAGAAAGCACTTTAAAATATTTTCATCTGTATCTATAGATATATAGATATAATAATTAGCCCCCTAGTTTGTATCTATAATAATGTTTTTTAATCACTGATCATCCATCTCTATCATTTTTTAATAGCTGAAAAGTGAAAGCATATTCCACAAGATACCTTAGGAAAAGGGATACAAAAACAAGTAAGATAAATAAAATAGTACTAATGATATTCTGAATGCTTACTGAAATTAGTTCATGAAAGGACAATATATGAATTAAAGTTAAAAATATAAATAACTTTTGAAAGTTGTCTCCTGAGGCAAAAAATAAGACCTAAAATTCACTTCTCACTGTGAATGAACAAACACTTCTGGCAAAATGTTAAGTCAATCTCGTTTTATCCATCCAATAACTATTTACAAAGTATGTCCTGGGAACGAAAAACTATGCTTGGAAATGTTAGAAAGACAACAGTAAACAAGATAAGCATGTTTCTGTACTCAGAGTGCTTGCGTTCCAGTGGGGTAAACTGTCGTCAGTTGGGGATCACAGTGTATGTAGCAGCCTCTTTCAAACTTTCCCTAAAACGTGGCAGTGGAGAGTGAAATAATCCGAAGAGCAGAGGAAAGAAAACTGCAGTGTATGTGCGCTCACACGCTGGGTGTGTGTGTGTGTGGGCTGGGAGGGTCTGGGCAGGAGAAATGAGATGTAACACTAAGGGAAATTTCTTTGTAATGTTGTGCTTTATCATAAAAATTCACTAAAACATTGCATCCTTAATAATACTAGACTTTCTTCCAATATAAAATAACAAGCATTAAAATCTTTTCTCCTCCAAACCTTTCAGTGACTGATAAATTGAGAAGGCATGCCCATTTACCCATGGCTTTACATACCTCTTTCAAATCATTATTAACCTGGGGACGGGAGGCAGGGCTGGATGTGCCCCAGTTTGAAGTTTAGCAATCCACTGTGAAAAGTGCTATCCTAGAAAACAATCAAAGTATTGTGGGACCACACAGGAAGGAGGGCAAGGTCTAACACTGAATTGGATTGGAGTGGGGTTAGGAAAGTCTCCCTGAAAGAAGGTTAAGACCTGAAAGGAAACATATTAGCCAGATAAAGTGAAGTAACATTTTCAGCAGAGGGAAGAGCATGGCCAAAGATCCAAGAGGGAGCACAGCCTGAGAAATTAACAGTCCTCAATATGCCTGGAAGATAGTATGTAAGGAAGCAGCTGAGCAGTTAAGTGGCTGAGACAATACTGAAAGGTAAGTAATGGCCACATCAGGGGTGGCTATGTAAGGGGTTAAGGAGTATGTATTTAAGAGTAATGAAGAGCCCTTAAGGATTTCAAGCAAAACAGTGCAGGATGAGGCATGTGCTTTAAATGGGTCAATATATAATATGGACAACCACTTAGAAAGAAGGCAAGACTAGAGATAGTAAGTCTGATGCAATGTGATTAGGCTAAGAAATTACCTTAATCAGGAATTAGGGTAAGAGCCTTAATCAGGATCATGGAGTAGGGATGAAAGATGTAGATAAAAAATATTTAGGGAACACAATAAAAAAGCACTTGTTCAATAATTAGATGAGGGAGGGTAAGAAAGATCCTTGAGAGAAATAACAGACTTTAGATTAGGCATTCACTGGATGGATGATAATGACATTTGTTGAGAGAGGCAACAAAGAAAGATGAGCAAGTTTCAAGGAAAGAAGTGGTGATTAAGATGATTATTTTAGTTGTGAACATACTGACTCTGTGGGATATTCAAAAGGAGAGGTGTAAGCAGAAGTATTTTTATATGAGTCTGGAACTCAGAAGAAATTTAGGGTGAAGAAACCAGTTTTGGAGTTCTTATATATACAGATGAGTATTAAAGTCGTGAGAGTGGGTTAAGGTCATCCACAGAGGGTAAGATGAGAAAAAAAAACCCTAAAAGAGGAAAAACTCTTAAGAAACAACAAAATTAAGGGAGAATAAACCTGCAATGAAGAATTAGAACTTGTGAACAGAGGCTAATAAGAAGAACAAAGAAACAAGGTGGTTCAAGGAGGAATGAGTAGAAAGAAATATCTAACATTATGGGAATTAAGAAAATACTAAAACTTACTTATTGAATTATCAGCATGGGAGTGACTGATGGTGTTAGTGAGAACAGTTTCAGTTGAGCAGTGGAGCCAGGGTCAGAGTCATAGGGTGAACCAGATTGGGAAAAGTGGAAACAATGACTCATTCTTTCCACAGGTGTAGCTGTGAAAATGAGGAAATAGTGGAAGGTAAAAAGGGGAAAAGGGTAAGGTGGTAGTTTCTTTTATTTTTTTCATCAGATGGGTGATAAAGGAAAGATAACTGACAGAGGGAGGTCTGAGGAGACAAGAGGTAGGATAAGCTGCAGAAAGAAAAAATAGGGATGGACAGGAATAAATGTTAAGTCAGCCTGGTGGCAGGAAACTGAAGGAGTTCCAAATCTAATGGTCTGTAATTTCTCTCTGAAGTATCTAGTACAATCATTCGTTGAGAATAAAGCAGAAAGAACAGTGGAGTTAAAGATCTGAGGCAAGTGGAGAGGTTTCAAATGGGATCCAGAGAATGATGATCGGGGAACTGCAGAAGGATTGCCATACCGTAATGAGTTATCAACTTGCACTGATTATTTTACTTTCTTAGAAGCCTGTGTATAGACTTGGGAGAAGGAGATAACTGATTTATAGTTGGAATTTCACCAGGTAGGTGTGACAGAAGACAAAGGAATCATAAAATTTGTAAGTGACAGATTATTAAATTTAAGCTGAATAGTGAAGGATATAGAAATACGAGGTGCTGACTAATAAGAATGAGAGAGTAACAGAATAGTTCCAAGGGTAGGTCTGAAGGGTAAGAGGCTAAAGGGTAAGTGGGATATATATAGGTTTGGTGGTTAGAGGTTGAGGGAGTTACTGGATCCCAGCTTCAGTCTTTCTGCAAATTAAATGAAGTCATTTGTTGAAAGTAAAGCCGGATATGGTAAGGACTGAGATGTAATGAGAAAGGAGGTTTTTGGGTAGTTGATGAAGAAAATGGCAAAGACCAGATTGCTAGGAAGCAGAGAGTCGTCCAGTTTATTTTAGAAATCCTCCATTTATAGTGGCACCAATCTACTAATTCTTGGATAACTTAAGAAAACACTGGCGATATATAAATGTATTTAACCAATTCACTATTATTTTTCTAGATAAATTTTTAAAAAGACTTCATATTTAGAGAAAGAGAGGAAGGGAGGGAGAAAGACAGGGAGAGAAACATTGTTGTGAGAGAGAAACACTGACTGGCTGCCTCTGGTACACACTCTGACCAGGGACCAAACCTGCAACTCAGGCATGTGCCTTGACTGAGTATTGTACCGGCAACCTTTTGCTTTGTGGGACAATGCCAAATTGACTGAGCCATACTGGCCAGGGCTCTAGATAAAACTTATTATAGGCTAGCACAGAGAAACCTTTACCTATAACTCTGGCTGGTATAGCTCAGTGGATTGAGCATGGGCCTGCAAACCAGAAGGTCGCCGGTTCAATTCCCAGTCAGGGCACATGCGTGGGTTGTGGGCTGGTCCCTAAGTAGGGGGCATGCAAGAGTTAACCACACGTTGATGTTTCTGACCCTTTCTTTCTCCCTGCCTTTCCCTCTCTCTAAAAATGAATAAACAAAATCTTTAAAAAAACCCCTTTACCTATAATAAGTAAAACAATAATGACATACAATAACTGAGTGAAAACTGGGATACAGCTCAAACTTACGGAAAAAGGGCATCAAGGACTCTCTGGCCAGTCAACAAAGGATGATTAGCCGGCAGCTTCTCAGTGACAGGTCGAACTTGACGTACAGGCCATACCTGGACCATGCTGAACTTCTCCTTTACACCTTCAAATTCAAGCTCCAAGACAACATCCTATAAAAATACATCAGCATCTGAAGTACAGTCAAAGTTATGAACATTTATTCCTCTAATATCAAAGTAACCCCAGATTCTTCTTGGGGATAGGATAGGGTGGTATTATGTGGAAATGGGGAGGGAGATTCATACTTTTTATTGTAAATCTTCATATTCAGTTCTTATTTTTAAAATCAGATGTGCTTATTATTGTCTTAATTATTAAAAACAGTTTAGGAGTTACTGAGAATGAGATTTCTCAAGTAATAGAGCAATAGGTAAATTATTTGGATATACACAGAGAGAAGTCTTGAAGGATAAAGAAGATAGTACTCACTCCTGGGACTGAGAGGACAAATAAATGTTTTCACAAATCACTTTTTATCCTGACTTCCAACCAAGATAGTGTCATAGGTAGATAGATACACACTTTGCCTTCTCCCACAACCAAAAGAACGACGACAAATTTTAAAAGAAAAATCAACCAGAACTGCCAGAAAATTAAACTGTATGGAAGACCAACAACCAAGGAGTTAAAGAAACATTCATCCAGACCAGTAGGAGGGGCAGAGACAAGCAGCTGGGGTGGAGACGATGACACCTGGCAAGGTAGCAGCCAGAGGACTTGGCAGGCAAGGTGGTGGCTGGTAGTACCACACTTGCGTGCAGATAAACCAGGAGGAACAACTGGAAGGAGACAGACTGTGCAATCCAGGGTTCTAGTGTGGGGAAAAGAAAGCCTCAAAACCTCTGGCTGTAAAAATCTGTGGGGGTTGCAGCAGCGAAAGAAACTTCCAGCCTACAAGAGAGTTCGTTGCAGAGACCCACAGGTCTGAGAAGGTACACAAGCCCACCCAGCTGGGAGTCAGCACCAAAAGGGCCCAATTGGCTTGTGGATAGCAGGAGAAGTGACTGAAAGCCAGCTGAGAGCCGAAAAAGTGGCACTGTGGCCTCTCTGACCCCTCCCCCGCATATAGCACCACAACACAGCCCAGCGGGTTGCTCTGCCTTGGTGAACACCTCAGGCTCTGCTCCTTACAATGTAATAGGTACACCAGGACAAAGAAATATGGTCCCAATGAAAGAACAGATCAAAACTCCAGAAAAGAATGAAGTGCCAAGGAGATAGACAACCTACCAGATGCAGAGTTCAAAACACTGGTAATCAGGATGCTCACAGAAATGGCTGGGTATGGTCCCAAAATAGAGGAAAAAGTAAAGGCTATGAAGAGTAAAATAAAGGAAAAATATACAGGGAACCAACACTGAAGGGAAGGAAACCAGGACTCAAATCAACGACTTGGAGCAAAAGGAAGAAATAAATATTCACCCAGAACAGAATGAAGAAACAATTCAAAAACATGAGGAGAGGCTTAGGAATCTCTGGGACAACTTTAGACATTCCAACATCCTAATCCCAGGGGTGCTTAAAAGAGAGGGAAAGTAAGAAATTGAACACTTATTTAAAAAATAATGGAGAATTTCCCCAATCTGGCATAGGAAATAAACTTCCAGAAAGTCCAGGAAGCTCAGAGTCCCAAAGAGTTTGGATCCAAGGAAGCACACACACCAAGACACATCATAATTACATTATCCAAGATGAAAGATGAGAGAATCTCAAAAGCAGCAAAAGGACACAGTGACCTACAAGGGAGTTCCAATAGGACTATGAGTTGATTCCTCAAAAGAAACCTTACAGGCAAGAGGGGGCTGGAAAGAAGTATTCCAAGTCATGAAAGGCAAGGACCTATATCCAAGATTACTCTATCCAGAAAAACCATCATTTAGAATGGAAGGGAAGATAAAGTGCTTCCCAGATAAGGTCAAGTTAAGGGAGTTCATGATCACCAAGCCCTTATTATATGAAATGTTAAAGGGACTTATCTAAGAAAAAGAAGAAGGTCAAAACTATGAACAATAAAATGACAACAAACTTACAACTATCAGCAACTGAACCCAGACAAACAAACAAACAAGCAAAAAACCAAAAACAAAATAAGCAAAGAACTGGAACAGAAACAGAATCACAGAAATGGAGATCAGATGGAAGGTTATCAGCAGGGAGTGGGGGTGTGGGGGAGCATGGGGGAGGTTAAGAACAGTATAGGAAATGGAGAAGCCAAAGAACTTTTATGTATGACCCATGGCCATGAACTAAGAGGGGGGAATGCTGGGGGAAGGGGGATGCATGGTGGAGGGGAATAAAGGGGAGAAAAAAAATGGGACAACTATAATAACATAATCAATAAAATATACTTTAAAAATTACTTCCTATTGTTTTACTTTATTATAATGCTCCTATACTGCTTTAATGAAAAACACATCTTTAAAGGACCCTAAAATACTTAATAAATTTAAATATTCCTAAATATTTATAAAAGCAAAAAGACAATGAGTAATACTCTAACATTTATGAACACTGACTTGATTTCAACTATTCAAACAATCCCAAAACCTACACACCTAGATAAATCTGCAATTTTGTTGATACACGAGCCATGTGAAGGTTGCTCTTCCACATAAGAGTGACTGAGTCTCTAAGCTAGTGAGTTAAGGCTAGCTCATTGCCCAGTATCCTACTCTTACTTCTCATTCTCTATATGTTATAGAGCACACTTATTCTTGTGAAATATTAGAAAATGATCTCTTATCACATTTTATTGGGTGAAATAACACATTACAATGTTCTTCTCAATAGTTACCTTCCCATCCACGAAGACTATTAGGGATCTAGTGTATTTGATATGATGAAACAATCAATAACATTAATGGATTAAGTTTTAAATGGCTTGCTCACCCACGAATTTATGTACTGTAATCCATTATGCAATGTTAGGCAAGATGATAATAAACTAAGCGGGCGGGGTGGGGACATGCCTCGCTCATTAACCCAGAAGTCCTGAGCCTGGTCCAGTAAGATTGCTAGGTGTTCCAAAAATCACAAAATCCATGATGGTGCAGGAGGAGAGGAGCCCTTGAAGTTCTGTTTGTATCATTTCCACTAGCTGGGAAAGACAAGTTTTGAAACTGTGTATTCATCCCAAGGTCTGGAAGGGGGAGGTGGGGGGGATCCCAGAAGCTGGTTACAAGCATTAAAACCCTTAAGATCCTAATAGTTGGGGCACTCAGACTAGCTGGGTGCCCCCTTGCAGCTGTGTGTTCAAGTGTACTTCACAAATAAATTTTTCTAATTTCCACTATATGTGTTGCTTTTTGTTTGAGTTGTTCTCTTGTGATTAAGGCAACAACTGAGGAGGGTTAGCCCTCTAACTTGGCTCTCCTGGTAACACTTATCTTCATACCCACAAAGACTATTAGGGATTTAGTGTATTTGATATGATGCAGCTATCAATAACATTGAAGGGCTAAGTTTTATATGGCTCACCCAAGAATTCATATACCGTAGCCCATTATGCAACTAATTATGTGACTATAGACAATTAAATCAAAGTCTATTCTATGTCTAAAGAATCAGGGCTTTAAATAATGGAGCTTAAGTTAACAAGATATGAAACTATTATACTAGGTATTCCTCTCTCTTATATACCTGAACCTAATATAATATTGTATGCCAACCATATTTTAACATTTTTCAAAACCATGTTTTTGTATTCCAAGCTCAAGTTTAAATTTAAAAAGTTAAATAAAATGATTCTACAAAAATTACCTAAAAACCTACACATTAAATAACAATTCTGTAACTATTCAGGGCACTAAAGCTGGACAACTAGCACATATACATAGGGCCACCCTTTGAGATAAAGTTTACATGATACTTACAGAGGTATCATAATTTCCAGGTGGAGCGATATAAGTTACAGTTCCTCTGTTTCGTGGGGGTAACATGATTTTATGTTTGATGAGTGAATTCTCATTGACAATTCCATAAATATCTCCGCCAGTGATGTGACTACCAACCTAGAGAACACATGCATTTGTTGTTTAATGTTCAAAGAAACATGAAGTAGACTCACTTATTATTATTTAAATCATTTGCCTCATTTATCACTAAAACTTACTAGTTCTATAACCCTAAGTGGATTTAAAGAAAAATTTAAGCTATGCTTCTGTGGTCTACTTTTCTTTGAACTACGTGTGTATAATAATTTACTAAATCTCCATTTCACATTCTTTCATGAACTTTAGAAATCTTGGTTACAAAGACATACCCGTAGGTTTTTGCAAGGTGTAAAATCCCATTTGATATCTCTGCTAAGAGCAGACACATTTACTCCTCGGGGAATGTAGATACTCTGGGTCTGACTGCTGATATCCGACAAAGGTCTTTGAATACCATCAAAAATGGCTCCCATAATGCCAGGACCAAGCTCAACTGAGAGGGGTTTACCAGTGCGGAGTACAGGATCTCCAACAGACACACCAGCTAGAAACAGCAGCTGAGGAAAACTATGAAAGTTAGGGATACTACCCAACATCCTGAGTGTTTTGGTGACTTTTTCAGTGACCTATGATAAAACTCGTATCTAGTAATTCCATTTATTAGTTTTATGTCCAAACAACTTAATAAATATATATGTCCAAGCAACTGAGTAGCACTTTGAAAGAAAAAATAAAGAAAAAACAATATATTTTAATTTCATTCTTAAATATCCTCAGTTCTTACAAGTGGGATATATGGGCCTGTCAGGCATTTGACAGTTTTCAAACCTTGGAATACCTGACTCATATTCATTTACACATAATACTTGCTTTTTAGCTTAGCAATCACCAAAAACTCAGCTTCGTGAACACATGACATCATCGACAACAAGTGCAGCCATGTAACGAAACGGTTTATTATCTCAAGCTGCTAGGTCACATGCTGTCTGACCAGATGTCTAATATTCTTGTGTTAACCTCAAAAATTTTAAATGTCCTAGGACCCACATGAGTTTGCTGCAGCTGCCCAGAGTGCCTTGGTGCAGTTTGGTAAACCACAGAACTAAAAACAGAAGCAAAAGCCTCTCCTTAATATGTTGTTTTACTATATTACTGAAGAACATCAGTCCCCTAAAAAGGATATTAACACCTGAGAAAAATTTAAAATCTTAAGAATTAAAAAGTGGAGTTAAGAAGGAAAAAAAGAAAATTTGCAAATCAACACACTGAATCTCCCCTGCTCTCATTTACTTGTTCATAGGAATAAAATCAGTACAACTTTTATTGACAGCAATTTAGCAATATCTATAAAATTAAAATGCATAAACCTTGACCCCAAAATCCAACTTCTGTGAATTCATTCTATTTGTATGTAAAGGACTAGAAACAACTGAAATTTCTATCATTTAGAGTGATGAATAAATTATGTATATACATATGATGAAATTCTATGTAGCTGAAAAAAGATATAGATGCGTCTATGAATTGCTCTAGAACTGCAAAATATATGTTCATTTCTAATATTTTATTGTAAGAAATTTTAAACCTATTGCGAAGTTGGATTTTACAGTGAGCTCCATCCTCAACCTCTACTAGTTAGATTCTACCATTAATATTTTACTATACTTATTACATACCTATACCTTTAATTCTAAGTGAATATAATATGCTATCTTTTAGGAAAAAAAGGAAGAAAAAGACATATTTATATTGGTTCATATATGCAATGAACAAACCAGGATATAAAATAATAAAAAAAAAAAACACTTAATAAAAAAGGCTGCATGCATGTGTGTATATTCTGAAAACTGGCCAGATACAGGATGATAAAAGCAGGGAGGACTGAAACTATATACATGTTCATTTGTTTACTTTAAATCTGCAAACCATGCAAAAGACTAAATAAAAGATAGAGTAGAAAAAAAATCCTTTTGACTAGATATGATTTCATAGCTATAAAATTCTCATTTAAGTTTTTGAGATGACTTTTTTTTCACTTTTAATTTTTCAATTAAATTAGTTTACTTTCAGCATACTATTATGTAACTGTTTTCTTTTCTCTTAGTATTTTGTAGTTTATGCTATTATAGTTGTTCCACTTTTCCCCTTTCACCCCCCTCCACCCAGCCTGCCCCCACTCCCACAGTCAATCCCCACACCGTTTTCCATGTCCATGGGTAATGTATACATGTACTTTGATTAATCCCTTCCCCTTCTTTCAATCAATCCCCACCTCACCCCTCCTTCTTGCAGCTGTCAGTCTATTCCATGATTCTATGCCTCTGGTTCTACTTTGCTCATTAGTCTATTTTGTTTATTAGATTCCACTTACAAGTGAGATCATACAGTATTTGTCTTTTACTGACTGGCTTATTTCACGTAGCCTAATAATAGTTTCCAGTTCCATCCATGCTGTTGCAAAAGGGAGGAATTCCTTCTTTTTCACTGCTGTGTATTATTTCATTGTGTAAATATACCACAGCTTTTTTATCCACTCATTTACTGATGGGCACTTAGGCTATTTCCAAATCTTGGGTACAGTAAATAGTGCAGCTTAAATTTTTCAGATGACTTTGTTTTGAATTAGCACACCAGTATTCACACAGACAGAAAAGTTATTGGCAAGCATGCATTTTAGTATGGAGGGGAAAAAAAAGATTTATTGTACCAAATAAATCTTAAATAGCCAAAGAATTAATGCTGATATTGAAAACCAATCTAAGAAAAATACACAAATGAAGCTAAAGGAAAAAAAGTGTTTCTCTTCACAAGGCTTAACTCTTTATCACTTTATTATTTTTTTAAATTTTATTTATTTTCAGAGAGGGGGAGGGAAGGAGAAAGGGAGAGAAACATCAACGTGTGGTTGTCTCTTGCATGTCCCCTACTGGGGACCTGGCCTGCAACCCAGTCATTTGACCTAGACTGGGAATCAAGCCAATGACCTTCTGGTTTGCAGGCCTGCACTCAATCCACTGAGCCACACCAGCCAGGGTTATCTCTTTATTTTTTTTTATAGAAAATTGAAAATACTATGTTTAAAAGCCAAAATTATGCTAACTAAGCAAATAGTAAAGATTCCTAATGCTAAAACTATAATGTAATGCATCACACAGCACTGTTTATTAGAAAAAAGATAGAGTGGTGACTAATTTATTTATGGATTTAGTATTTTAAACAGAAATAATTGGAGAATTTTAACCATACAAAATGATGATGTTATTCTATTTGTTTCTTCTATAATATGTCTGTAATTGGTTCCCCCTAAAGATTGTGAACTACTGAAATATTAAGGGTAATGGAAGTTCAGAAGATAATGCTAATTTCTTTTTAATTTATTTATTTTTAAAGGGGGAGGGCAAGAGAAAGAGAGGGAGAGAAATACCAATCAGTTGCCTCTCACACGCCTACTACTGGGGACCTAGTCTGCAGCCCAGGTATGTGCCCTGACCTGGAATCAAACTGGCAACCTTTCAGTTTATAGGCCAGTGCTTTGTCCATGAACCACACCAGCCAGGGTGGTAGATGAAAAACACTAATTTCTTAAGAAAAGTACTAATTCCTAGTACCTTTCTTCAATATCCTCTGTATAAATCAGACTGCTAACACCAACATTTCAGTTTCTGTATCACTGGTTGCTGTTTCTACTTTTGCCATAAATCCTTAAAACGTGACTTGTAGCAAGTGGAAGAATTTGAACCAAAAAGGATACAGGTTTCTTCATACACTTGGATAGTAGCCATGTCACCCTCCAATCGGATAATCTCTCCTACCAACTCGCTGTGGCCCACTCTCACCAGCTCATACATGGCTGCACCTGCCATGTCACAGGCTGTAACGACTGAAAAGAATACGAGTGTTATGATGACTTAAGACACTGTGAAAGTTATAGATAATTAAAGCATCCTATAAATCCAATAAAACAGCTCTCTCATATATTCATAAGAAAAAGAAAACATTCACTATGGAACATACATGTAGTTTCACAGAAAGATGAATTTTTAGCACATAATATAGAGGGAAATAAAATAAATTCGTTAGGCTAAAGATTATTCATTTACATAACATATACATAGTAATATATAATAACCCATAATAAAAATATGGGTTTTGATCAACTCAGCTTGCTAAGATACATGAAATGATGGGTTTGAGGACAATAACAAAAACTTTCAAAACTAAAATCAGAACAGGACCTTTAGCTAGTAGCATGGTAGAATGTCACACAATCCGTTTGCTGTGCTATCATCATTCCTCTGAGAGACGATATCTGAAACATCTTTACTCTACCACGTTATATTAGTGGTACTTAAAACTTCTGGGATAGAGGCCTTTTTCATAAACTAATGACAGCTCTACCTAGAAAAACTTACATACGCATCCACAAATTTTTTTCATACACCACAGGGATATTTATAATCAGTTACCACTAATGGGTGAAATCTTGACTAAGAATCCACAGTTCTTATAAATACTGAACCAGAATTTGTACATACCATTTTGGACTACATTGTCTACTACACCAAAATTACCTTTCTGGTAGGGAGGGAAGGGTGCAAATTTTCAGAGGTATAAGAATAAATCTATTTTTAATATTTACCCTTCTGATATAATTGATTAGAGCAGTGTATTAGGCAATATTGAAGTGAGAACTATTAAAGTATTAAAATTTCATTTGTACTTTTAAAACAATGAAGATTTATTAATTTCATAAATATTTACCTCTACACTTACTATATAAGAAGATGAACTGAAATACCAGAAATAACTAAAATTTTAAATCTTATTTCATAAACCCAAAGTATGCCATTTCTTTATCCTATTAAGCACTCAAAGATTATAAATAGGTTCCAGGAATTTTCTACAAGTTTCAGAAAAATATTTTTACCCTAACTCTTTAGTAAGAAATATTTTATCTTATTTTTAGAGACAGGAGAAGGGGGAGACAAAGAGAGGAAGAGAAACACACATCGGTAGTCTCTCATATGCTTTCTGATGGGGTATCAATAATGTAGGCATGTGACCTGACTGGGAATCAATCAGCAAGCCCTCGCTCTGCTGAGCCATACCTTCTAGGACTACCTAAACTTTTTTGATTGTGTTCTTTTGTCTTCTCCCTAAAAGTTTTCATATGTAGCCTGTCCATCTTTTCTAAAAACTTATGATCATCAAGGGGAAAATTGTTTCTCTGAATGGCAAAAGAGACTGAAAACTATAAAATGTATTGTTTGCCACTGAGTTAAAGCTCAAACGCCAAGTTCTAAGTGGTAGAAGCTTCCTGGGGAGAAACACGAAGCACAGTGACTGTCAGTCTTCAATTGCATAAACACCGAAAAGGGTCATCACCTCCATCTTGATTAGAACAAGAAAAAGGCAACAGCATAAGCTTTACGAAAAGATATAAGGAAAAATGGATTTCCACTAAGGATTATAAATCAATGCACAGGTTTGCCTACAAAAACTGTGAATTACGTTTTGCAGTAGGAGTAGAATAGAACAACAAACGAATACTAGAATGAGATTATTTAAAATACAGCTGTACCCAAAGTTTTGGCAAAATGAACATGAGCTATAAAACTGCTTTCCATTATCAGTGTCACGTCATAAGACTTCTTTTCCACAGCTACTTGGTTATGTGATATCTGAAACACCCATGCAGAAGGATTTACGTATGTAAAGAGCTAGGGTTGATACTGCTGAGAAATGCTCTGAAAACATTAAAGCTCAAACCAAATTAACATATTTAGTGAATACTTATAATTTACAAAGTATTACATACTAAAAACTATAAACTTTATTATCTTTTTAACCTCAAAAAATAGATAACACTCTAAACAGTGATTATACATTTATGCAATAAACATTCTATCACAAATTAGTACCTCAATAATGATCAAATTTAGATAATGGATATTAGATGAGCCCTTATGATGGAGGTACTACCTCAGTCTTATAGCAGTCATAAAGTGTTTTGTTTCCCTCACCCTGACATTTTTCCATTGCTTTTTAGGGAAGGGGGAGAGAGAGACAGAGAGACAAAGACACAGAGACGGAGAGAAAAAAAGAAAGAGAGAGAGAGACAGACAGACAGACAGACAGACAAAGAGAAACATCTATCAGTTGCTTCCAGGACGTGCCCTGACAAGGGATGGATCCTGCAACCTTTCGGAGTAGGGGATGATGCTCCAACCAAATGAGCCACCCAGCTGTGGCTGCAGTTATAAAATCTTTTCAGGACAGAATTTATGTAGGTGACCAGAACCTTGTGTATTTCTACCTAAAACACCTTCAAAAGACATTAACTGAAGTTAGGAATCTTTGCCAGTGAGATTATTATATATTACTTACCAGGACCTGAGACCCCATGCACATAACCAAATGCACTTTCTTTATCTTCATCAAGTATTTTTGGTAGCTTGGAGAAATCCATCATGTTAATTTACCTATAGTAAAAAAAATTAAGTTATAATTACAAACCCTAAAGCAAAAGAACCAATATAAGTAGTCAACTCTCATCTTTAGTGTATTCTTGAGTTATTACCAGCTCTTCAAAGTAAAATATAAAATTCTTAAAGTTGGTTAAAAGGACCTCATTACTAGATGCTTTACAATTCCCTACGAAAAGTATTTCACAGAAAATGCCAAGGAGTGTAACAATGTGAAGTCTTCCCAATGGATTATCCAGCCCTACATCTTGCCTTCTCCTCCATTATCTCTGACCTTCTCTTCATTTACTTGCCCCTTTAACACAGGGGTAGGAAAAATTAGGTTTACAGTCATAACACAATAATACAGTAATTAATAAATAATAACACAGTAATAAACTATTTCATGTACTCACAACTATAAACCTACTTTTGCCTACCCCTGTATAAACCGAACTCCACTGTTTCTCAAAAACATATGCACATTTCTGGAGACTTCTGGCCAAGATGGATGTTGGGAACCACCCTGCCTGGCTTCAGGAGTAACCCCCCTGTAACCCCCCACCCCACGGCTAAGGCTGAGTGAGCGACTTTAAGCCACTGTAAGACTGTAAGCCACTAAGGAGACAAAGCTTATCTCCCTGGCAGGAGTGCTGTTTCTGCTTCCTCCATAACCGGCCCCCAGTGCTTGGTCAGTTAGCCAATGACGGGTAAGATTCCCTCAAGGGAGGGGTTGCCTAAAACAGACATGGTCACGTGGAAGGCCCTCAAGGAAGGACTTGTGGGGCTACAGCAAAAGGGGGTGATGGACTCTTGCCCCTCCAGCTACCCTGACATAGCCTGAGTCCTCATTCTGTCTGAGAGAAGTTTCCTTAGCTCTTGGCTGCCTTGCTCTGCTCCACTTAAGTCTGAAACAGTGACAGAGGGTGATGCAGCCCTGTGCTGGCTAGAGCAGGCTCCCCAGTGATGGGGCACAAGAAAGAATTCGTAAAATCTGGTAAAACCTGCTTTGCTAAGAATGTTCTCAATTAAATAAGGGTCCTGAGCAGGAAATGAGTTTGTCTCCCAAAGTTTTATAGCCCTTTAGCTGACAGACGACTCAGATTAAGCCCTCAGAGTTTTTTTGCATGTTATCTATTGTTTGATCCTTGCTGCCTGAAAATGACTGATAACATTTACCTGTATTCCTGGGTAAAACGAACCTAATAAAAGCCATTGAGGAAGGGGCTCTTGGCCCTTCTCCTTTGAGAGATTGACTACCTCTCCTCCCCAAGCAGATCATGTCTTGGTAGACTTACTCTCATCCATGGCAGATGGGCGGGACTCTGTGGGCAGAGCCCCCCACAGATGGAGACGTAGGTAGCACAACCAAAGGAAGGACAACAACAATTTAAAAACCCAAAACAATCAGAATTGACAGAAAAAATCAAACTGTATGGAAGTCCGATAAACAAGGAGTTAGACACATTCATCCAGACCAGTAGGAGGGGCAAGTCGGGCAGCGGGGGAGAGAGTGGCGGACCCAGCGAGGGGGCAGATTGTGGAGGGGCGTGGCCCATAAGGCAGCTTGTGGACTGGGCAGTCCCACATTCATGCACATATAAGCCAGGCGAAACTGGGGAGCAGGATGGACTGCATAACCCAGGGCCCCAGAGGGGGGAAATAAAAGCCTCGAATCACAAATTGAAAACACCTGTAGGGGTTGAGGTGCCAGGAGAAACTCCCAGCCTCACAGGAGAGTTCGTTGGAGAGACCCACAGGATGTTAGAATGTACACAACAAACCCACCCACCCGGGAATCAGCACCAGAAGAGCCCAGTTTGCTTTGGGGAAGTGGGGGAAGTGACTGAAATCCAGCAGAGAGCAGAGCAAGCGCCACTGTTCCCTCTTGGACCCCTGCCCCGCCCCCCCCAGCATCACAACCCAGCAACTGGGTTCTCCCGCCCTGGGGAACACCTAAGGCCCTGCCCCTTAGTACATTACAGACGTGTCAAGACCAAAAAAAAAAAAGGGGGGGGGCCCAAATGAAGAACAGATCAAAGCTCCAGAAAAAATACAACTAAGCGATGAAGAGATAGTCAACATATCGGATGCACAGTTCAAAGCACTGGTGATCAGGATGCTCACAGAATTGGTTGAATTTGGTCGCAAATTAGATGAAAAAATGAAGGCTATGCTAAGTGAAATAATGGAAAATGTAAAGGCAACCAATAGTGATGGGAAGGAAACTGGAACTCTAATCAACAGTGTGGACAAGAAGAAAGATAGAAACATCCAATCAGAAAAGGAGGAAGAAACAAGAATTCACAAAAATGAGGAGAGGCTTAGGAACCTCCAGGACATCTTTAAACATTCCAACATCTGAATTATAGGGGTGCCAGAAGAAGGGGAAGAGCAACAAACAATAAAGGAGAACTTCCCCAATCTGGCAAAGGAAAGAGACTTTCAGGAAGTCCAGGAAGTTCAGAGAGTCCCAAAGAAGTTGGACCCAAGGAGGAATGCACCAAGGCACATCATAATTACACTACCCAAGATTAAAGATAAGGAGAGACTCTTAAAAGCAGCAGGAGAAAAGGAGACAGTTACCTACAAAGGAGTTCCCATAAGACTGACAGCTGATTTCTCAAAAGAGACCTTACAGGCAAAGACCTACATCCAAGACTGCTCTATTCAGCAAAGCTTTCATTTAGAATGGAAGGGCAGATAAAGTGTTTCTCAGATAAGGTCAAGTTAAAGGCGTTCATCATCACCAAGCCCGTATTATATGAAATGTTAAAGGGATTTATCTAAGAAAAAGAAGATAAGAAATATGACAGTAAAAAGACAGCAAACTCACAGATATTAACAACCACACCTAAAAGAAAAACAAAAACAAACTAAGCAAAGAACTAGAACAGGAACAGAATCACAGAAATGGAGATCACATGGAGGGTTAGCAACAGGGGAGTGGGAAGGGGAGAAAGGGGGAAAAGGTACAGAGAATAAGTAGCATAGATGGTAGGTAGAAAATAGACAGGGGAAGGGTAAGAATAGTATGGGAAATGCAGAAGCCAAAGAACTTATATGTATGACACATGGACATGAACTAAAGGAGGGGAATGTGGGTGGGAAGAGGTGTGCAGAGTGGAGGGGAGTGTAGGGGGGGAAATGGGACAACTATAATAGCATAATCAAAAAAATATATATACACACATTTCTGCCTCAGTGTCTTTGTACATGTTGCTCCCTCTGCCTGGAGTACTTTTCTCACAGATATCTGCTCCCGTACCTCCTTCAGGTCTTTACTCAACTGTCCCCTACACTTTAAGAAGCTTCTCTGCCCACCTCTTTAAAATCACAACTGCTTCCCTCTTTCACTACTTTATTTTTCACCATCTAACAAATTATATCTTACATTTAATTTTTTAATATATTATCCATCTTTAAAAATTTTCTGAAAGGATTTTCTGAAAGGGTTATTTTTCCTTAGCAGAACACAGAACAGTGTAAGTAACTCAGTTCAATCTCTTTTCTTTATAGATGTACAAACTGAGGAACCTAAAGAACATACTATTTAAAGCTAATAGAAAATTGGTGGCAGATTCCAAAGTAGAAAGTTTATTTTTAACTACCAGTATAACTTAATAATTACTAATATTTAGTAATGGAGACAAAATACATGTACATACACAAAATTAAACAATGCCCCCAAAACCAACCATAAAGGGTGACAGAGCAATAAGTATAGTGTCAAATAATATAACTTAGGTTCTAAAAGTTCGAAGATTAGAATGTTTAGGGAAGATATGTTGAAGGTGTAGAATTTGGAAAAAATAGAAAAAACAAAGGGCATCAAAGGCATTCCAGATGGGGAAATAACAAGAACAAAAGAATGAAGAGAATATTTACAGGAAATTAACAGACCATTCTGACTAGAATAAAAGGGTCATATTAGGATAAAAGTGAGAAATAAAGATGCAAAGGTAGATAGAGCTTTATTTGTGGGTCTTGAAATGAATGCGAAGTAGACTTGACTCTACAAACAATAGGAAATAACTGAAGATTGGGAAAGAACTTTTATGGGAAAAATGATGTTTAGTTAATTTAACAGATTACACTGAAAAGCTCTAGAAATAGTTATGGCTTGAGTGTCAATGGAATTCAATTTATTAAATGTTTATTGAGTTCCTACCAAAGAAAAGGAACTGTGTTAAATGTAGGGAATGAGGATTATGAATAAAAGGAACTTTCACTGTTGCTAAACAACTGTACTTACTAAATAAAGCACAATGGCTTCAGTGTTCAAAACGACTACACACTGAACACCAAGGAGAATGATTTGGAATGTGGGAGAAGTGTTACCAATGTGGATAAAGTAGAGAACACAGGTAGCTGTGAAGTAAGTTTTGAGGCTTTTGAGGCTGAGTTAAGCCCAGATACAAAGAATACACAAAGAAAGGAAAACCAAACTCTGAGCCTTGGGGATCAATTCTAGTGAGATGAAGAATGTTTTTCAGTCTGGAGAGCTATTGATGGAGTAGTAGGAGAACCATATATTCCATGGAACAGAATTTGTAATCCATTAGTCAAGATAGCCAGGAATCAATGAGAGAAGTATAACAACGAAATCATTAACTGGGGACTTCTGGTTTGATAGACTAGTGCCATCAGAACGGAGATGGTAGACAGGGCTAAAATTGAGTGATCAAAGAAATAGGCAAGAGTGACAACAAAGATCAAAAACCTACGGAGATATGGGAAAAAAGTTAATCAAATATGATCTAAGGAGCAGGAAATGTACCAAGATTTTGTAGATGATACTGGTGATAAGTTACAAAGGAAAAGGAAACCAAATACTTCTAGAATCACAAATATCACAATAAAGGATGAGGACAATTGGGGGCAGGGAGGATTGAATGTGGGGTGGGGGGTTGGTAGGGCAGGGGGGAGTAATGGGGGAAAAGTGGGAACAACTATAATTGAACTAAAAATTAAAAAAAAAATAAAGGACACAAGGATTTTGGGGTCTTCAGTAGAAAAATTAACTGGAAGGGCATTTGAAGGAGGAAATAATGAAAAGGGGAAACTGGTTTACCATGATTTTCAGCTTCCTAAAGAAGGGGATATTGATTAAGCAGGTATGGGACTACACAGACAGAATATAAAGAGATGGAACAAGTTTTTCTAGAACCCAGTTAGATAATGGGGCGGGGGAAAGCAAAATTTAGGTACAAACACATTTGAGAAATGGGTTGGGCAAAGTTTTCAAAGAAGTAGTGAATAAGCAAATGAGGTAAAAAAATTTTTTTTTATCCTCACCAGAGGCCATTTTTTCATTGTTTTTAGAGACAGGAAGAGAGAGACATAGAGAGAGAAACATTGCTGTGAGAGAGAAACATCTATTGGTTGGCTTCCTGTATGCGCCCCAACTTGGAATCAAATCTGGAACCCTCTGGTCCAAGGGATGATGTTCCAATTAATTGAGCTGCACTGGCGAGGGCACAAATGAGGTCGAATTTTAAAATCAAACATTTTCAAAGTCAGAAGAGAACTTAATAATCATATAGGCTAACTTCCTTCCCAAATATGGGTATTTCCTCCTTGGCATTCATGATGCATAGTCATCTGTCTATTAAAGTGGAAATGGCACAACACCTTGAGTCAGCAGACAGAACAGAGCTGATTCTGCTGCTCACATGCTACAAATTAAAATCTCTTAATATGTTTATTTGTAAGATACGAATAATGCTTACCATCTACCCCAGAGTTATGATTAAATTACAAATTTGTTCAAAATGTTTCTTATGAAATGTAAAATGCTTATAATATTACTATTTAAACAGGGCCTCAATATTGAAAAATCCATTCTACTTTTAGAAATCTTCTCTTAGAGAATTGTCTTGTATCTAATCCAAACCACCTTCCCCGTAACTTCTACCCTCTGACCTGTTTCTTTGAAGTACTATAGCCCGAGTAAATATGTTCCCTCTCCAAGTAAATTTTCTTTAGTGCCTTCAAGTATTCCTCAAAAGACAGCTTTTCAGATCTTTTATTTCTAAGGCTATCCTTTTCTGGAAGTGTTTCATAATGTCCATGTTTATTTTAAATTGGAGCAAACAAAATAAAAATGGTATTCTAGATATTGTATGAGTAAGTACTGAAGAGTACCACTTCATCTGTTCTAGATGTTTCATTATATTACGAGAGAGACCAAGGCTTTGTCAGACAGATTGAGTTTGAATTTAAAGTTATGTCCTCAGGCAAATCAAATTCTTTCAACTTTATGAGCCTTGGTTTCACCTGTAAAATCTAATGGGATTGTTGTTAGGCGTCTAGCAGTAAGTCTAATATAAAAGTAATACTGATAACTAATGCTCTGTTAATGTAAGCTAAGACTGCCTAATTTCTGGAAAATACCTAATTTCTAAAAACTACCTACGTATTATCTTCATTGTTGCCTGAACCAAATCTAGTCACTTGGCTAGCTTTGTCTTAGTTATTATGCATTTTTACCATAACTTTATTTTCTAAAAGTAAATATATATTTTAAAGCATCAATGATGTGCCAGGTGCTGTATTATAAGTTGAAAATATAATGGAGTAAGACAATCTCCCCCAAGGAGCTTCTGTCTTGGTGGGATAAAAAGACAAACTGATAATCACAATAAGGTGACATATATGCTCTCATAGGAGCAGTGCAGGCTGCTCTGGAAGAGCGTAAAACACAGGCAGTTAAACCTAGACTTGGGCAGGACATGAGTGACTTAGAGGAGGCTGAGCTGAGACTTGAAAAATGAACAAGAAGGCATTAGAGTTTACGGCAGCACTTCTTTACAGATGGTCCAAATCTCCTAGGGTTCATAAAGGTGTCCATGAGGCAAAAATGGTCTTTTCTGATTTTTTAAAAAAATCATCACCTGAGGATATGTTTTTTATTGCCTTTAGGGAGAGAAGAAGGGAGAAATACATTGACTGATTGCCTCCTGTACGTGCCCTAAATGGGGATCACACCACCTCATTATGTGCCCGGACAGGGAATCAAATCTGCAACCTTCTGGTGCATGGGACGATGCTCCAACCAACTGAGCCATCTGGCTAAGGCTGATGTTCTAATATAAGAATTTATGTACTTTTAAGCCCTGGCTGGTGTGGCTCAGTGGATTGACCACCAGCCTATGGACCAAAGGGTCACTTGTTTGATTCCCAGTTAGGGCACACGCCTGGATTGTGACCCAAGTTGTGCCCCCCACAGGGAGTGAGAAGCAACCACACATTGATGTTTTTCTCCTTCTCCTCCCCTTCCCCTCTCTCTAAACGTAAATAAATAAAATATTAAAAAGAAAGAAATTTATGTACTTTCATTTAAAAAAAGTGAGAACCTCCAAATGTATGATCAATGATTAGGGGAAATCAAATGGGTTTGTTCACGATTCAGCTGCCTTGTGGATTTATCATGCAGCTGCATTACCCTAGTCAACATGAGAACTGATGATTCAATGGTTTTTAATATTTTTGTTTTTAGGAATATGTTGTTAAGTTCATGCCAAAGACAGCAAGTGTAAGGAACAGTGACATCAAATGAATAAGAGAATCAAGAACCTAAGTGACAATTCTATATATTTACTACTTAGAGATGCTTTCAGCCAGATCCACAAATTTGCATTTATCTGATTTATAGTCATATACAATTCATACTTGAACACATGATGTTGACCCCCCAACAGTTGAAAACCCACATATAAATTTTGACTTCCCCAAAACTTTACTAATAGCGTACTACTGAGCAGAGATATTACCGATAGCATAGTTGATTAACACATATTCTGTATATTATATGTAGTATATACTATATTTTTACAATAAAGTAAGTTAAAGAAAATCATTATGTGGAATCTAGTGAGCAAACTGAACTAACTGAAAATGGGGACAGATTCATAGATGGAGAGCAGGATAACTGCTAGTTGGGGGAAGGTTTAGGGGTGGAGGGATTGAGCAAAAAGAAAAAAGGACTCATGGACATGGACCACAGTGTGGTGATTGCTGGGGAGAAGAGGTATAAGGGGACTAAAAGGTGATGTGAAAAAATTAAATTTAAAAGAAGCATAAGGAAAACAATATACATTCACATTACCTGCACATATTTACTAGAAAAAAATTCCATATGAGGTCTGTACAGAAATTATGCAGCCATGTAATATGAAAAAGAGACATTTATTAAAGACACAAGAAACACTGTACATAGGACAATGATGTCTCAGTCCCCTTCAAAGTAGGCACCTTGGGACGTCACAGTTATCCAGCGTCTCTCCCACTGTTCAAAACACTCTCCAAAATCCTTTGTTGGAATTGCCATCGGCTGACTCATTGTATTTTCCTGAATTTCACCAATGGTCTGAAATCTTTTCCCTTTTAAAGGTGATCTTAGTTTTGGGAAAAGCCAGGAGTTGCAAAGCACCAAATCTGGGCTTTAGCAGGGCTGAGTCACCTGGGTGATTTCATGTTTTGCAAAACAACTCTGCATGATCTGTGATGCATGAACAGGCACATTGTGATGAAGCTGCCATTCACCAGCTGCCCATAGCTGCAGCCTTCTGAATCATCTGAATAGTTTCCAGAGAGGAATGTTCAAGCTTAACACAAAATATGGTGATTTGTTGCTCTACTTGCACAGTCATTTTGAATGCAATGGCCACACAGAACACATACTCATTCAATGGCATCTACCACCCCCACTGACTAGTACAGTGAAGTCGTCATTGTTCATGTAATCACATTCCAGTCCATTATCCTTGGCTTCCAGGTTACATCAATGTAGCTACTGATGTATTCTCATTATACTATCCCTTTATAGCAACAATGGCTGGACTTATTCGGGACAGACCTTGTATAAGTGGATGCACCGTTCAAACCTGCTTTGTTCAAGGGTCAACTGTATGTGTATAAAATCAAGATGATTCTACTTCTTTAAAAGACAGTGTTAGAGGAGAAAAATACAATGATTATGAGTAATTTAGCTTTCTCTACTCCACTGTGTTATATGCAGAGAAGTGGTTACAAAAACATCCCCAAACCAGATCTGAACACATCTTTCAGGTAAAAAAAGAAAATTATGAAAATACCAGTTTTTAAAGCATAATGAAGGAATTCCAAGCACTTTTGTCCACTTTCAGTGTTTTAATGAAAATTTTAATCTCAGCTCCAGCAACACATAGCTATATACTTGCTGTGCCACTGCCTGAAATGTTTTTTCCTCACTCCAATGAAATACTCCCCTTCCTCTCATTGTCATCCCAAACCTCTTACCTTGATTTTCCTTGGAGCACTTATTATTAACTACTGAAAGATTATAATTATTTATGCACTTGTTTACTGTATCACTATGTAGAATTCAAGTTTCATTAGGTGCAAAGAAAACAAGTATTCAGTTAATAGTTACTGAATAACTTCAGATCTCCTTAATACCACCCCCCTTTAACAGATAGGGAAGCTGAAAGAATGGAGATTTAAGTAACTTGATCCACGACCACAGAAGTAGCAAGCAGTAAAGGTGGGATTTGAACCGAAGCAGTCTGACTCCAAAACCTATAACCAGGCTGCATTCTGTTCTTTGCATCTGAACAATTCTATAAGGTACAGGGGACAACAGTCTGCCTTAAGGCAGTAATTTATCAGATTAGACATGGAGATGCAGTACCCCAGTTCCTGGTCCTTTCAGTGGACAGCCAACAGCCAACAGGTGTCAGCCCTTCAGGGTAGGTCTGTGCCTAGCCTGAATTCACATCCTTTAGAGAGCAACTTGCACCTGGCGACTGAGCGAAGTGGAGGTATAAAGGCCCAGTCACATCAGCCTGATGTGGGATACACTAACAGGCAATACTTCACTCCAGATTCCCTACCAGTTTGGCTGAGGTTTTGTTTGACTTGTATTGCATTTCAAATTCTTTTGCCCAACTCTGCTTCTGCCTCCTTCCTCTCACACAAATTGATTCCTAACAAATACCTTATACATCAAAATCTTTCTTGGCATCTTCTTCCAGACAACCCAAAATATTCACAAAATAAAATACTGAACAATTACTCCCAGGACAACTAAAACTTAAGACTCACACTTAAACCACTACGTGTAATTTGTGGCCTGTTTTGTCTTGGTTATTTTGTGAAAATGGGAAAAGAAATACAAAAGTAGGTTTAGAAAGCAGGACATGTAGCTCAATGCTCAGGCTAAATCAAGCAAATGACATAAAGGCCAAGTTTCCATACAACCAAAGCCTTAGTTTCTACAAGGAACTTGCTCCTCATCCTTTAAACCTGTGATGGAGCCCCCATCATCAGTAGTTACAAGAAAATAAATCCCAACTCGTAGAAGTTTATTTACTTTCTAAAGTACTGCATTTTGATAGAATTGGAAAACATATTTTTCTAGGACCAGACATGGCAGGCTCCAACCTCTGAACAGTTAAACATCCAACAGCAGAATGACAAGCAAACCCTGAAGTGAATAACCTCCCCCACCCTTCTTTTCTCCAGAATCTTGATTGAGAATAGGATGTTGTATCAGTCTACTGCAAGCAGGGAAATTTCTTTGTATGTCCTTGTATATATTTTTTTAACGTTGAATGTAAATTTTATTAAGTACTAACATTTTCTCCTAATACCAGTGTTTCAACAGCATTGCACTGAACAAGCATTGCTTTTGATATGTTTTGTACTTGCCTGCATTTGTTCCTCTTCATCACATACAATGTCTGTTTTACAAGAAAAATATGCTACCTCCTCACAAATAAAAATGATTAGGTAGATGCATTAAGTTGACTTCATGACTGAATTGGGCTGAGCATATAGCAGTTTGATAAGCACAGTCATAGCACATTAACAGTGAAAATATCATTACTCCCCTAAAATCTGCTTCACTCTTAAATGCTTATGGCTCTGTGTCAGTGATTTTCAGCCTTTTTCATCTTATGGCACACATTAATTATTAAAATTCTGCAGCACACCAAAAAATATTTTTTGCCAATCCATAAAAAAAAAAAGGTATTTTGATTCATTCACACCAGACAGATATTGTTGTATTGGATGCTGTCATTTTTTAAATGTGACAATCTACAGGAAAAGAGGTCAATGCCCCTGACTAAATAGTCAGGTACTGTATGTTTTAAAAATTCCTGCAGCACACCAGTTAAAAACTGCTGCTCTATATGAAAAAGCAGAGGCTTTTAAAGATGTTAAGAAAGCAACCTTCCAAAACATTTTAACTTGCAATGAGAAAATTATAGTGCAGGTTAGGTAATACTGAAAGTTAATCTTATCCTAAATCTCCATAAGGTCCAAACTATCATTCTATGATTTAATGCTAAAGTTTTTATGCTATTTAATTATTCCTTGCCAATAGAATATGCAGCTATTCTTGTTGCTCTCAATCATTTAAAAAATAAAAGCATGATAGTTGCTTTCAAGAAGATAATGTGGTATATATGCAGCTGCACTCACAGAGAAATCAAGTCAATGATTACATCAAATTTTTGCCCTAAGCTGTGGATCCTTACTTCAAGGATAACTGTGATTTACAAGTAAGATTCTTACAATCACAAATAGTAGAGGTCTCCCCCATATTTTTTTAAATATTGGGGGAAAAAAACTGCTGTAGAAGAGGAAATATCCAGAAGGTTAGCACAGGCAACCATCTGCTCTAATGAGTCACCAGTCTCCTCCACACACTGCAGAACACTGCAGTGGCAAAATCACAGCACACCAGACGGCCCACTTTATTTTCCTTCCATTTTACAAGGCCTACTCCTACAAGTACCTTGCTATTGGTTAATGTACTATACCTGGTAATCTCATCCCAAAAATATTTTTTTACTACCAGTCTTGGATGATATAGCTGATGGGAGCAAGGGTGAGGTGTTTTATAAAAGCTAAATACCAAGGTTCTAAGACAATATTTATGTACAATTCCCAGGACACTTCATCGACACTGAAACATTATTTTAATGTAACACTTGAAAAAGTACATTCTATCCAGTCGATTAAGGACTACTTTTGGAAATAACAGCTAAAAGATGAAGAAAAATCTAGTTGATTACAACAAAATACTTATTTGCAGACACAGTTTACCTTCTCAGAGAAAGGAATCATGAATCTGTAAGAGCTTACATTCCCACCAGCAGTAAATGAGGGTTCCCTTTTCTCTCCAACCTCTCCAACCCTTGTTATCTAGCTGTCTTGGTAACAGCTATTCTAACAGATGTGAGGTGGTCTCTTATTGTAATTTCGATTTGCATTTCCCTAATAGCTAGTGAAGTTGAACATCTTTTCATATACCTGCTGGCCATTTGTATGTCTTCTTGGGAGAGTTATCTGTTCAGATCCTGTGCCCATCAGAAAATGTTTGTTTCTTTTATTGATTTCAGAGAAAGGGGAAGCAAGGGAGAAAAAGAAGGAAACATCAATGCGAGAGAAACATTGATCAGTTGCCTCCCGCATGCCCTGATTGGGGACTGAACCTGCAATTGAGGCATGTGCCCTGACTGGGAATCAAACCAGCAACCTTTCAGTCTGCAGGATGATGCCCAGCCATCTCAGCCATACCAGCTAAGGCAGTACTCTGCCCATTTTTTTTTGACTGAATTGTTTGTTTGGTGTTGAGTTGTATGAGTTCTTTATATGTTTTGGTTATTAACCTCTTGTCAGAGCTGTTGTTTGCAAATATCATCCCTCATTCTATTTGTTGCCTTTTTGTTTTGCTGGGCAGAGGCTTTTTAGTTTGATATAGCCCCATTCATTTATTTTTGCCTTTGTTTCTCTTGCCACTGGGATGAAATTCCTAAGTTTAGTAACCTTAAGACCAAGGTCCATAAGTTTAGTAACTATGTTTTCTTCTATACAATTTGTTGTTTTAGATCTTATTTAGGTTTTTGATCCATTTTGAATTAATTTTGTACATGGGGACAAAATGCAGTCTAGTTTCATGCTTTTGCATGTGGCTTTCCAATTTTCCCAGCACCATTTCAAGAGGATTTCTCTTCTCCATTGTATGTTTTTTGGGCTCCTTTGTCAAAAAATTATTTGCCCATATACATGTGGTTTTATTTCTGGGTCATCAATTCTGTTCCATTGGTCCATGTGTCTGTTTTTCTGTCAATACCACACTGTTTTGATTATCATTGCTCTGTAGTATAATTTGATGCCAGACAGTGATACCTCCAGCTTTGTTCTTCTTTCTCAAGATTGCTTTAGCTATTCAGGGATTGGTTTGGTTCTGTACAAATGTGATGATTTTCTGTTCTCCTTCTTTAAAAAACATTTGGATTTTGATGGGGACTGCATTAAACTTGTATATTGCTTTGGGTAATATGGCCATTTTAACTATGTTGATTCTCCCAATCTGTGAATGTGAAGTAACTTTCCATTTCGTTGTGTCTTTTTCACTCTCTTTTAATAGTGCTTTGTAGTTTTCAGTATGTAGGTTCTTCATATCCTTTGTTAGGGGCCAAAATTTTAAAAATCAGTATGTACCTCAGGCCAAAGCTGAAGCCAAATATCATCACAGAATGACGACCTTCTGATATAAAATAAAAAGGTTTGTCCAAAGTTAAAAATGTTATAATTTTAGTGATTATTTTGTTTAATTTTATGAATCCTAGAACACCAAATAATTCTACAAAGAATAGGTAAGAACCCTCTCTCTATTATTCTGTCTGGTATTTAAATTTCTACAAGCATATTATCAGCTCAAAAAGGCAATGATACACATATATGGGCAGACTTTTGACAAATGTTCAAAGGCAATTCAATGGAGAAAATATAGTTTTTAACAAGTGGTGGTAAACAAGTAAACAGGTAAACAAAGAAAAGGGTATTTCAATCCATACCTTGCACCCTAGACAAAAATAACTAAGAACAAACAGTAGACCTAAATGCAAAACCTAAAATTTTATTATAAAACTTCCTTATTCACTCTGGATTAGGTAGATTTAATTGAGACAGTATTGAAAGCACAATACATAAAAGAACAAATAGATAAATTATATTTCATGAAATTAAAAACTTTTGCTCTTCAAAACCAAAAAACAAGTTATGAACTGGGGAAAATATTTAAAAACATATCTAAAATATATAAAGAACTCCCAGGACTCATGCCATTCCACACCTAGAATGGCTAAAATTTTAAAAGACTGACTGCAGGAAGTGTTGGTAATGATGCAGAACTAGACCTCTCATGCACTGCTAGTATGAATGTAAGATGGTACAACCACTCTGGAAAATAATTTGCAATTTCTTACAAAGATAAACATATACCTACCATATAATCCAGTCATTATACTTCTTGGTGTTCACCCATGAGAAACGAATGCTCACGTCCAAACAAACTTTTAGTGGATGTTCACAGCACCTTTATTAACACTAGCCAAAGAGTGGAAACACAACCCCAATATCCATCAAGTAAATGGATAAACAAATTGTGATATATCCATACAATGGAATAATACTCAGTAATAAAAAATCACTGAAACATGTGACAATCTGGAGTAATCTCAAAATAACTATGCTAAGCAAAAAAGCAGACAAAAAAAATGGTTCCACTTATATGACAGTCTGAAATTTCTGCCCTTTCAAAGGTGATTTTAGTTGTGGGATAAGCCAGAAGTCACAGGGCACCAAATCTGGGCTGTAAGGGGGCTGAGTCACCTGGGTATTTGATGTTTCTCCAAAAAACTCTGCATGAGATGTGATGCATGAGCAGGAGCATTGTAGTGATGAAGGTGCCAATCACCAGTTGCCCATAGCTGTGGCCTTCTGCATCATCTGAATAGTTTTCACGGAGGAATGTTTAAGCTTAACGCTAAATTGATGCACATTTGTTGATCTACTCACACAGTATGTATGCTCACTCGATGGCATCTACCTCCTGAAGTCAATGTTGTTCATGCAAGCACATTCCAGTCCACTCTCCTTTGGCAGCCAGGTTACACTGATGTTGCACAAACTGTTCTTATTATATTAACAATGGCTGTACTTTTTCTGGACAGACCCCATATAATGCATTGTATATTAAATTCCTTTATATGAAAACTCCTGGTCAAGATGGCAGAATAAGTAAATCAGAATTGTGTCCTCCCACAACCACATCAAAATTACAACTAAGAACCACCATCATTCAGAACTGAGTGAAATCTTGCTAAACATAAGTCCTATGGCTAAGGTTACAAAGAAGCCATATCAAGACTGGTAAGAGGGGTGAAGCCTTGGAATAGGCTGGTCCTGAACTACCTGTGGTGGTTAAAAATTGGGAAGGTTGTAGATTCAGTTTTATGCATCACAGTTAACATACCTGTGGCCCCCATGTGTCTTTGTGCCCTACCCTGCCCACGTTGCTGTGTTGTGAGGCACTCTGTGACCTGTTCTGTGACCCATATTTAGCTGTGTTAGGATTCCATGTGTTCAGTCGTTTATTAGCTGCCATTACAACTTTGTCCGAGTGAAGTTCTGAGTTCTTAACAGTTCAGTATGCCACTCTATTCACAATTCGTGTTAGTGTTAACTCAGCTCTACCTAACATGTAGAAACAAGCATACAAAATGAGGAGACAAAGATACATGTCTCAAATAAAAGAAGAGAAATCCAGAAAAAGAACTAAACAAAATGGAGACAAGTAATCTAATCACAGATGCAGAGTTCAAAACGCTGATTATACGATACTCAATTAACTTAGGGGAAGAATAGATCATCTCAGTGAGAACTTCAACAAAGAGATAAAAAAACCTAGAAATACAGACAGAAACCAAACAAAAAAAGGAACTAGTCAGAAATGAAGGATACACTAACTTCAGTTATAAAGATTATATTCAGTTTATATTCCCTATAAAGAATATAGGGAATCAATAGTAGAGTACATGAAGCAAAGGGTCAAATCAGTGATTTGGAAGACAAGAAAGCAGAAAACATCCCATCAGAAAAGCCAAAAGAAAAAAAGAATACAAAAAATTGAGGATAGTTTAAGGAGCCTTGGACACAACATTAAGCATACCAACATTTGCATCATGGGGCTGCTGGAAGAAGAGAGAGCAAGGAATTGAAAAGCTGTTTGAAAAAATGACAGAAAACTTTCCTAACTTGGTGAAGGAAACAGACATACAAGTCCAGGAAGCATCGAGTGTTTCAAAAGAGCTGAACTCAAACAGGCCCACACCAAGACACATCACAGTGAAAATGTCAAATGTTAAAGGCTGAGAGAATCATAAAAGCAGCAAGAAAAAAAAGCACTTATAAGAGAATGCCATGAGACTGTCAGCTGATTCCTTATCACAAACTTTACAGACCAGAAGGTAATGGCACAAAAATATTCAAAGTGATGAAAAGCAAGGATCCATAACCAAGATTACTCATCAAATCTATCATTTAGAATGTTAGGATAGTTTCCCAGACAAGGAAAAGCTAAAGGAATTCATCACTATTAAACCGGTGTTATAAGAAATGTTAAAGGGTCTTCTAGAAGAAGAAAAAAAGATTACAAAATAGGAATAAAATGGCAATAAATACATATCAATCAACAACTACTTTACATGAAAATGGATTAAATGCTCTAATCAAAAGACATATAGTGGCTCTGTGGATAACAAAAAAGACCTTTACATATGCTGTCTTCAAAAGACTCACTTCAGATGGAAAGGTATACACAGACTGAAAGGGATAGAAAAAGATATTTTATGAAAATGGAAATGGGGAAAAAAAAAGGTGAGGTAGCAATACATATACCAGACAAAACAGACTTTAAAACAAAGGTTTGCTAATATTTTGTTGAGGATTTCAGCATGTATGTTCATCAGGGATACTGGCCTCTAATTCTCCTTTTTGTAGTGTCTTTATCCGGTTTAGGAATTAAGATAATGCTGGCCTCATAAATGAGCTTGGGAGTCTTCCCTCATCTTGAATTTTTTTAATTTGAGGAGAGGTGTTAGTTCTTCTTAGAATGGTTGGTAAATCTGCATGTGAAGCCATCTGGTCCAGGGATTTTGTTTGTAGGGAGTTTTTTAAATTACTGCTTCAATTTCACTAGGTGTAATCTGTCTATTCAGATTCTGATTCTTTCTAATTTAGTTTTGGAAGACTGTATGTTATGATCCAGCCATTCCATTTCTGAGACTATATCCAAAGGAAGCCAAAACACTAATTCAAAAGAACATAAGCACCCCTGTGTTCATTGCAGCATTATTTATAATCACCAAGATATGGAAGCAGCCCAAATGTCCATCAGTAGATGAATGGTTAAAATAACTATGGAACAGTTATGCAATGGAATACTACTCGGCCATAAAAAAGAAGAAAATTTTACTGTTTGCAACAGCATGGGAAGATCTGGAGAACATTATGCTAAGTGAAAAAAGCCAGTCAGAAAAAGACACACCGTATGATTTCACTTATATGTGGAATCTAATGAACAAATTGAATAAGCAAAACAGAGAAAGACTCAGAGAGCAAGCTGACTGCTCTGAGGGAGGGTTGGGATGGAGGGATTGAGCAAAAAGGAAAAAGGACTCATAGACATGGACAACAGTGTGGTGATTGTGGGTGGGAGGATAAATGGTAATGGAAAAAATTAAAAAGGAAAAAAAAAGTTACTATGAGAGACAACAAAGGACCCAGCAATTCTACTTCTGGGTAGTTATCTGATTAAACCCAAAACACCAAATCAAGAAGATATATTTAGAGCAACAAGTATGAAAGACACATGGACAAAAGCTGGGGGGGTGGAAATGGGAGGGAGCTGGGGAGGACTGGGGCGGTGGGCTGGGATGGGAATACAGAAAATTGTATAAGAACAATTATTAAAATAAAATTTAAAAAAAGAAGAAGATATGTATATCCATACGTTTATTGCTACATTATTTACAAAGCCCAAGGTATGGAAGTAACTTAAGTTTCCACCAATAGATGAATGAATAAAGTAGGGCATATATATAATGCAATATGACTCAGCCATAAAAAGGAACGAAATCTTGCCATCTGCAACAATATGGATGAACCTATAGGGTGCTGTGCTGAGTACAATAAATCAGAGAAAGACAAATGTCACATGACTTCACTTACATGTGGAATCTAAAAAACAAATTAAGAAGCACAATAGAAACAGAGGGCATCAAAATCATCCAATTGTGATATGAAAATAATATATACTAATGTTATTAGGAAAAAATAAAGAAAACTATAAAAACTGAAAGAAAGAAAGAGAGGATATAGAACATTTTGAACACTACCAGATGGGAGGGGCCTTGGGTAAAAAAGGTAAAGAGATTAAGAAATACAAATTGGTAGTTACAGAATAGTCATGAGGATCTCAAACATAGCATAAGAAATATAAACAATAGTATTGTAATAAATATCTTTGGTGTCAAATGGGTAGATTTATCAGAATGATCACAAGTTATATAAATGTCGAATCACTTGGCTGTATACCTAAACTAATCTAATATTGTATGCCAACTGTAATAGAAAAGTAAAAAATTATTTAATAAAAAAATAAGAACACACCATTGCCTATGGAATACTCTTGCCAAAAACTAGAACCTAAATATGATCAAGTCTCTAGATCGAACTAACCATTTGAAGAACACAGAAGATGAAGGGATGTATTAAATGACACCTAAGGGATGCAAGTAATAAAATCCAGATCATAAAAATCTATATAGGACAAATTACTTGATTTATTTAATAAATAAATGGAAACAAATTATTCGAACTGACTGGATGGATAGTTGATAATATTAAGGCATTATTAATATTTTGATGTTTTTGTATAATGACAAAAATACTCCTTTATATGCTGGAGTGTACTTTTGCTTTTTAAAATTCTGTACCTGCATAAGCCTAAAAATACATCTGCACCTATAAAATTAAAAAATTTATTCAGTCATATGAATAAATCAAAACATTTTCACTTAAGATATCCAAGTAATGCCCTGGCTGCTGTGGCTCAGTGGATTGAGAGCCCGCTTGTGAACTAAAGGGTCACTGGTTTGATTCCCATCAGGGCACATGCCTAGGTTGCAGGCCAAGAGGCAACCCTTCAATGTTTTTCTCATACATTGATATTCTCTACCTCTCCTTCTTTCTCCCTTCCACTGTCTCTAAAAATAAAAAAATAAAAAGATATCCAAATAATTAAGAAGAAATCATGTGTATGTCCTAATTTTTGATACCGAATAAAATTTTTTTCTGTCCAAAGCAGTAACTTCTGACCGTAGAAAATCAAATATATACATGGTATAGTACAAAAATTTAAAATTTTTAAAACAATTTTATTTACTTAAGAAATACAGGAAGGGAGGGAGAAAGAGGGAGAGAAACATCAATCAGCTGCCTTTTGCATGTCTCTAAGTGGGGACCTGGTCAGCAACCCAGGCATGTGCCCTTATTGATTTTAGAGAGAGAGAAAGGAGGGGGCAGAGACAGACAGAGACAGAGAGAGAGAGAGAGAGAGAGAGAGAGATCAATGGGTTGCCTCCCACATGTCCATGACTGGGAATCCAACCCACGTACATGCCCTGACTGGGGGGATCTAACCTGCAACCTTTTGGTGTACAGGATGATGCTGCAACCAGTTGAGCCACCTGGCAAGGACTCTATTTTACTTTTAAATAAACACCTAAAAGTTGAACTAAGAAGTAGCTAAAACAAAGTCTGGTTGTTTTGCATTGCTCAAGCACATCTGGAGCTCTTCTGCATCATACCATGCACTACTCATTGTATTTTCAATGAAATAAGCTTAATTTTCAGAAAAGATACCAAACATGGCATGTTGCAGGTATAATTCTTAAAAAGATTTACCATCTAAAGAACAATGGCTTCTACAGGTAGCATTAAGAATCAAAAGTGAAAATGTTATTGTAGTAATTTAGTCAAATATTGATACAAAAAAAAGCAACCAAAACATAATAGGTTAAATCTGAAAATACTTATAATATACTATCAATTTTTTAAAACTACCTGCAATTATCAAATTTATTAGAATTAATGAACAAATATAAGGGGAGTTTCAAATCAATTAAATTAATTACTATGTAATTTTATTCACAATTGTGGCTAATTTTAAAGATGGCTTCAATAGTTTCTGGTAAAAATAAAAATTTGTTATTGTGAAAATATTCATTGACTTCAGCTGTCTTTACAAGCACACACAGTGTGTGTGTGTATGTTTACTATATACATAATACATATATCTTACATGTAAGAATACATTTATTAAACCAAAATCACTTTCATCTCACAATATAAAAAAAGAGAATAGTAAAACTTATAAAGTTTGTACAGAAAGAAATTAAACAGAAAACACTGTTATTGACTACAATTTTACTATAATAGAGAACTTGACATTGAAGAGAATATTCAATAATCTCTTAATGTTTCCTTAGCACAAATGAGTAATTATTTTTTTCAGGATTAAGGTGAAACATAAACTCATGATAGCTATACTTCAATTATTGCTTAATTTATTGATATTTTCCAATACAAAACCACTAATCCTTGTGAATCATCTCAATCTAGGAAGGGAAAAATTTTTTCTAGTTCCTATCTCCACTATTTTCTCTACATTCCCATATCTATTTCATATGAGGATAAAAGATAAAAAACATTTAAAATGAAAGGCAAATATTTTAGACATAAGCTCAAAAGTCCCTGTTCTATAGGTCTGTACAATTTTAATATATTTCTATAATCCACTGTACAGATAATAATTTAGAAGTAAAAGAACTACTTCCTTACATACTAAAGATCATATGCTTTGGAAAATCTTTTTAATAGGAAATATTAAGTCACTGCAGTTGCCAAAATAATGGGTTTTATGTTGATATTTCTCAGTTCCTATTAATAAATCTGCTTTAGAATCTTTGGTAAAAGTACATTAGTTTTCTCCTCTATTTTTTTTAATAACGTTATTCTAGTTCTTCCTCAATACCCCCAAACTTCATTTCAAATTCTACTCCTTTCTCCATACTCCACATCTGTTACTGAATTTTATAAGACGTCTTAAGTCTCCTTTACAAAATAAAGAGTGGGGCAAAAGTAGATTTAGTTATATGGAAATTAATACAATCATTAATAGTACAACAATAAACTGTATGTTTTGTATACTCTCACAACTGTAAACCTTTTGTCCCACCCTATACATACTAGGCCCTCTGCATTCATGAACTAATTTAATAGTACCTATGGGATAGACTTAAACATGAGTAAATTTAAGCTTAGAATAAGTAAACTATCTAAGGTCACAAAGCTTAAATAAGGAGTAGATTCAGAATATGAACCCAAGTCTATGACTGGGAAATCTATTCTAGTAAAGTCTGTATTATATTGCTCTACATTTAAATACCACTTAGGTTTTATATACTTCACATAGGTTATTTACAGTTTAATCTCACTTGGACTCACAGTAACCTTGACAGTAAAGTTCCCAAGTATAAAAACCTTAACCCACACCTTCAACTTTACTTAAGAGCCTGTAACTAAAGTGGCACAGCTGAATGACTATTCTCGCTTAGTTTAGTGCTAAATCACTTGTTGCCTGTACAAGCCATACAATTCACTCCTCTTCCTTTCACTATCATCCAAGTATCTTATGAAAATAAGGTGATCAATGCATTAATAAAGTCCATCTGAGTTTATATCTATTGTATTGACCATGACTTGGATGGTTGTTATTACTAATTTATATTTCAAAGCTTATACTTAGTGCACAACCCTAGAAGGAGCTATGATCTGGAAGAGCTTTAGTGGTAGTTTAATTTTCTTGTCTAATTGTCTTTAACACTCATTCCATAAAGAGTTTACTGAGTAGCTACCAGGTACTTCAGCATCCTGGTGTTGAAGACAACAGTAGAAACACTGTCCTTGAAGTGCTAGGAGCTTTACAGTTTACTAAGGAACAGAGTAGAAAACAGTAATTAAACACTATGTGCTAGAAGTGAAAATAGAGGAAAAGGAAATGTCTATTAGTGAACAGTCTATAGGCTCTCTGCCCATAGGGAAAGAAATCATTCTTGAGGGTGGTGATAATCTATAAAGGCAGTGAAATATAACACCTCAGAGTAAGCACACAAGAGGTATCAGGGACCCCAACGCAAAAATCCTTGCGTGGCACTTAATATTGGAGTACAGCACAATTCCCTAAAATATGTTAAGATTTCTACATGTAATACTCAAAAACTGATAAAGGTAGTCTAACGACTACCTTTAAAGCTTCAAAGTACTTGTTCATGTGTGCAAATTGTGTATAATGTTAAAGGTCTTTTTCGTTTTCAACTTTAATAGCAATTTAGTCACTAATTCCTGCTGTTAATCTTTCAGATTTCATTAGTGGTCTAAGTCCCTGCTTTCACAAGTTCCCTAAAATTGGGGGAGTTGTGAAGTAAAACTGCAGAGTCATTCAACCTCTTTCATACTGACATTTACACCCTAATACTCATTACTTTTTAGCTGGTTTTCTCTTTCCATCTCACCCAGACAGGATTGGTTTGAACCTCTAGGACACTTATGGAATTTGTCTAATTTGGTGGGATGTCACTGCAGTACGGGCAGTTTTGTTAAATTGCTGTTACTCTGGAATTTAACTTTTTGTTCTCCTTGACAAAATAAGAGCAGTTTATTGTAGAGAATTTGGAAAACACAGAACAACTTAAATTAAGTCAGTCACATCTACCAAAGATGACTCCATCTTTCTCATTTTTCCGCTTTTAATGGATTCTTCAATCATTTTGATTAGAAAACTAAAAGATTTAAACGCGAATATGATTTATTAGCTTAAAAATTTACATTTCAAAATCAGAACTGTAATTTGTCAGGCCTTTCCAATTAAAAGAACCAAGGGACTTTCTGAGTTTGCAGTGTAAATAAAAGAGTTTAAACCCCAAACTGAAAAACACTCTTCCCTAAAGCACATTGTTTGGGGTCAAAACATCGGTTACATTGCAAATGAAATGGGAGTACACTGGGTTGGGCAAAAACCTAAACATAATTTCTGTATTTTCACAAAATACAATTCATCAATATCTGAAGAGGTCACCTGGAGTTTTAAAAATGGGGAAAGCTAAAGAGGGGCACGGGTGATACTAAAATGAATATACCACTGGTTAAGGAATTGATTGGGGGTGCTATTTTACGGGAAAACGGCAAAAGAAAATGTCAAAGCATAAAACACGAAGTCAGCAATATCTCGACCTAATCTTTCCTTTAAATTTACGGTGAATTACCTTTGGTTCAATTTTATTCCAGCCCAATTAGTTTCTGAAAAATTAGTTCCCTCTCTGTGAAACTTAACCACTTTCCCATAAAGTAGCCAGTTTCCTGCAGATCACGACAACCTAACACCATCTTTCAACGCCTCCCTTCCCTTTCAATCCAGACCGTCGTATTCACACCTACTGTTTTGAAGGTAGTACATCTTTACTTTCAACTATCCCCTCCCTTGCTGCACCACAAAATCAGAGAAAGGTAAAAGACCTGCTTTTACCCTTCTAGTCTTATCTAAAGTATATGAACACCCACAGAACGCCTCTTGCCAGGAATTCAGGGAAAAATCCATAAGCACTGAGAAAGCTCGTTCGGAAGCAGGCTTTACAGTGACTCCGCAGTGAGGGCCACATCAGTGTCATTCCCTACCAAGCCAGTCTCACCGGAGACGCCTGCGCCTCCGGGATTTTTCCTACTTCGCCGCTTCTCCGTACCAAGATGAAGGTAAAGACGGTGCAGGTCTGACAAAGAATGGGCTTTGGAAATTGGAACCCAGAGGCTATTGCAGAGCCCCCCAAGAATGGCTGAACCAATCCCACTACCAGAAGCCCCAAAGTCTCCGAATAGAAACCATAATGGCCGCACTCACCCCCAACCCTGAGAAAAGTGGATGTCTGGACCCCTTCGTTGCGGGGGCAAAAACAGTGGGAGAGCGGGGGTCAGAAATGGAGAAATGAGCTCCTCGCCGGTGCACGATGACAGCGGGAAGGAAGCCTGGAACAGCGGAGGCGGCCGTTCACACTCTCCCTTCCCTTCCTTCTCCCACCCCTTCTCCAATCCCCACCTGCCGCCGGTTACAGGGCGCCGCTCACCTGACAGTGCGCGAGACGCAGAAACCGTGCAGACCAAGGACCCACAAGCTCCGTGAGGATGGGAAGTCTTCCACTGCAGGGGCGGGTCTAGACAGTCACGTGGCCCTGAGCTCCGCCTCGTCAGCTGGGGGCAGTACATATCAAGGTCCTGTATTTTTGCAGATTGCTTGAAAATTAATTTTGTTACGATTAAATTTTAAGGAAAAACCCAACAAACTTGCACAAAGATTAGGCTGCAAAATGCAATGTAGAAGGAGTGGGGGAACGGGTTAAAAATGCATTGCTAAGGAAGTGACGCTAACGCTACAATCTATAGACCGGAAATGGCCAAGGAGTTCCGTCCCTCCCGCACCCGACTGTAAAATCCCAATCTTAAAGGTTTGAGGCAATCACATGATCTCAAAACTTGAAACGTGGTGGGCTGAAGCCAAGTTATACAGCCATTTGTTAATTACGTTTGTCTTAAAAAAAAAAAAAAAGAAAAATCTCATTCACTTGAGTTTTCCACAAGCTTCTATAAAGAACCTACTTTATAAAATCTCATTACGAGAAAAGAGCTTCTGAAGGTCATCAAGAGGAGTACGAACCGGCAAGAACAGGGTCGAGGAAGATTGATTTCACTTAAGTGAGAGAGGTGAAGGAGGGGCGGAAAAATCCGGATTTTACCGCCAAGGCCTGCCGGGCAAGCCCCACAAATAGCGTCGTAAGGGGAGGGGAGGAGGAAGATGACGCCAGAGGGCACAGCCCAGTAGAAAGATGGAGGTCTTAAACTGGAGGGGGAAGGGTGCGCAGAGGCCAGCAGTGAGGCTGCGCGGGAGGCGGCCTACGCGCCGGCGCGCAGAGGGGGCGGGGTGAAAGGTCACAACGCGGTGGCGGGTCTGGCTGGCGGCGGCCACGGGCGGGAGCCGAGTGCCGTGAGTGCACGTGTGGAGAAGCGGCAGCACCAGTCCAGCGACGGGAGACAGTCCCGCTCCCTCCAGAGACGCAGGGCCGCGCTCCACTCTCGCGGCCTTCGTCACCCGTTCAGCTCCCTGCCTTAGGCGTGGAGGTCGGCTAGTGGGGTTGAGCGGCCCGAGCTGAGGACACTGAGAGCTCAGGTCGGCGACGACAACGGCGTTGATAGTGGTGGTAACAACGGCCTCAGCAGGCGGGGAAGATGAAAGGGTGAGGAAGGGCAGCCGGGCAGGGCCGGGCCGGCGGGAGAGAAGGATTACGAAGGAGGGGAGAGACTGGGCGAAGACCCGGCGGAGGGAGATTTCTGGGTTTCTCTGCTCGTGGAGGGGGCGGAGGCTCGACTCGGGCTGTTCGCGCGCTGAAGGGCCAACAGAGGCAAGACCCAGGCAACCCAGGTTCTCCGCTCAGAGGACGAGTGTGTGTTGACTGGAAAATAGCAACTGAGTGTGACTCGGGAAGAGCTCTTGTGAGATCCCTGCGGTCTTCAACCCAGAAACGGAGGGCTGAGACATCCCCCGCCCGCCACTGCGAGCGGGGTGGTCTGGTTGTCCTCTTCAAACCTAGGCTCCACATTGGGAACCTTGGTGTTTGTCATCTTTCAGTTTTATTCACGGTTGAGAGCTATGCAGGACCTTCTGGAGGAAGGATTTGGAATGAAGAGGAGGGAGACGAGTATTTAGAGCTAGTGACTCAACTGGATTTGGGTTGGGTCAGACTGAGTGGAGGAGGGGGGAAGAGAGCGGGAGCACTGTAGACTTGGGGTGCCAAAATGTTTAAGGAACTATTGTTGATCAGTAGGTGGAGCTGTTGCTCCAGTAGTTTAGTATCCCCCCTGCATTGTGGGGGTCCTTAGACACTTTCTTCAGGTGATTGGCAGAGTTAGTATTCTCCCATAGTTTCCCTCTTGGATACAATTAAGGATTATTTTGGTTCAACTATTTTCATTTGGATAAGATGTCACCTACTATTAAATTACATACTGTTAAAGTGTTAATTACATAATACGGTGTTTTAAAATATTGCCTAAATAGGCCATTTGAGAGCTTGCGTTTACCCTCTTTAGAGGCAGAAATGAAATCTTTAACAATGTTAAAAGCTTTTCTGTGATTCCTGAGTTATCTGTTATAGCAAGTGAAAGAATTGTAAATGTTTTGAGTTAGTAAAGCCTTTCCAACTATTCAGCAACTCTTCTGAGGATGAAATAAAAGTCAGTATTGTAAGTAATCTGCCTAAAACAAGGGTCTAAATGTTATCTTGGTGTGTTTATGTATTTGAGGTTTCAGAAGACTACAGGAGTTTAATTTGGTTTTAGCTCTGTAACGTGATTCTTTACTCTGGTTTTGCTTTGAATATTGGAAATTCATGCTAATGTTGAGTCGTGTCTCTTGCAATTAAAGTTTCGAAGTCATGAAAAAATTTTCATATTATTTCACATCATGTCCTAAAGCGTTCCAATCAGGATACCAGTTGAGGGGTATGAGAAGTATTTGCAGCACTTGAATTATGATGTAGGAAGTTTGGCTCTTTTAGATATGATCCGATGTATTTTGGTGAGATTTTTCCTTTTCAGTTTGGGTGCTGTTTTCTATTCATTTTTGTATTCTCTTGGGCATTCAATGCTTATTTGTCTTGTTCTGTTGAAATATTAATAATAAAAATGAGGCTGAGGAAGAGTTCCCAGTGTTGAGACTGTGCATGGATTTGTAAAGGAAGGCCTCCAAGAAACTATTTTGTATGTTTGGATCCAAAATCTTTGGTTTAACTCAGTCACACTAAGGTGTACTGTTTTGATACCTAACTTGGCAGTAGAAATATGTCAAACAGTGGTATTAATCACAGTCTGCCTTTAGTTAATACACAAGAGAGACAGTTATGTTTTTATTTAAAATGATTATGGTTAACAGCCTGATGGGGTGAAATTTAGAGGAAATGGCTAAACTTAGAGGAAATTTTTAGTTACTGAATCTGTATCTTATGCCATCAAGTGTGCCTGAAATGAAATTAAGTCTAGTTATCATGTTTTTAATGATAAACTTTTAAGATGATTTCATAGGAATAGTCCCTTTAACTTCATAGATGAACTAACTCCCAGGCAGGGTAGGACTTACATTTTTTTTTTTTTTTTTTTTAACTTCTGAATCTTGTATTTAAGCCACTGAACAAATGAAGACAATTGACATTACTTAAAATATTTTAAGGTCCTCAAGTTCAAAGACTTCTGTCAACATGCACAATGTGGTTAGTGTTGAAAGGCCTATGAAATGAAATGATGGTCCTTATTATATGGTTTTCATATGAAATTTTATTTGCTTAAGTGTTTCATTGTATATGGAAGCTAGTTGAATTGTTAAGTTGAATAGAAATATATAAAATTGGAAATGATTTCTAATTTTGAATTATTTTGTTTAAATCTTTTCACTCTAAATCATTGTTTAAATATTTTACATCATTGCCTATATTGCCTATCATTTTGAAACTTTTTAGTTATTATTTTACCTGCTTTTCTTCCTATTTTACTTAGTTTTTATTAGTAGTAGAAGTAGGACATTTCATTATGCTGATATGTAATTGTCTTTTCTCCATAGTACATTAATGTGCAGTTAATTTACTGCATGTATTTATATGCATGATCTAGAAATTTGAGTGTGTTAGGGTATGTTACCTTTATACTGAGGTTGCTTGTTGTTATAAACCGGAATGTTGTAGGTTGAATTTATGGTTGGTAAGCTGATTTTTTAAAAATCAATTGTTCCTCTTAGGGAAGGTGAAATTTAAGCATGAGGGGGTGCTGTACACAGATATGACTGAGATGTCAATGTATTTGGTCCATATGATAGAAAGTAAAACTGAATCTGTTCACCCTTTATCTGTAGTAAAGAGGTGTAGTAAAACTTAGTTCTAATAAAAATTTCTAACATGATGTGAATACATGTACACAAAGTAAAGAAGGAAGTAGCCCTGACCAGTGTGGTTCAGTTGGTTGGGTATCATACCACAAAGTGCAAAGTGAAGGTCGCTGGTTTGATTGCCGGTCAGGGCACATGCCTGGGTTGTGAGTTCAGATTAAAAGATACACCTCAATTATTTAAATAGTTGTCCTTTTTTGTTTTCTTTTTTTAGAGCAGTCTGCAGAAACCATTAGAATACCAGTAGGGACAAATAGAAGCTACCTTTCTATTATAGCAATGAGAATTTTATGGGTTAAAGTTTAATAACTACAAAGTTATGTAATTACTCTTATCAGGAAACACTGCTTGCTCTTGACTGGTTCACTTCCATCATCTATTTGTATTTTTCAGTGCCTAACTTAGTGGCAAAATGTTAGTCCTCTCCTGTTTAATACAGTAGTGCCTAGTTGTAATTGAGCAGTTGAAATGTGGCTTGTGTTACTGAAAAACTGGATTTTAAATTTTAATTTAAAAAACTGATACTCAGAGTTGGTTGTTGAACAATTATGCTTGGAACAACTTGGATATGTGGATCTACTGTAAATTTTGTGAAATGTAAATATAGATCAGATATTTCTGATGAAAATAATGAGTGCATTGAGATGTGTTACGTTATCTGCTGGATTTTAAGACTTGATGTGAAAAAAAGATTTCAGAAAAAGTAAAATAGTCATTAATAATTGCTATTTTTATTATAAGTAGAAATGGTTTCACCTGCCCCTTTTTGGCTTGTTAATGTACACACTGGTAAGTTATAAATTACATATGTGACTCAAGTTAGATTTCTATTAGACAGTGCTGTGCTAGACCCTGAAAAATTCAATTTGTGTGAAACGTGACTTCTTGCATTAGGATGTAGTCCCAGGTGGTAAGTTCCTAAATGTTTTCACTGTGGGTCAGAGTTTTTAGTTTAAAATATTTTAATCCAATCACTTGGTCTGCAGTAGATAGGGAAGGATAATTGGAAGTATGTATTTGCCTTTCCTGATCTAATGCAACCTGTATTCTGTTTTTGTCATTGCTGAAGCTATTGGGGGCAGGGGAGGTTGTGAGGGTGGGGAGTAGGAAATAACTCTGTTTTTCAAGAGGAAAGGTTTCTCAGCTCTTAGTCCTCGATACTGTTGGAGTGAATGCTTATTTATAAAGCTACTTGACATGCATCCTTAATTATTTGTTTTGGATAATTCCCTAGAAGTGAAATTTTTGGATTAGGTACGGGCATTTCAAAATTTCTGATTTTTTTGCCAAGTTAACGTCAGAAAGGTAGTAGCAATTTATACTGCCAGCAGTGTAAGATAGTACCCTTCTGCAAGAACTGATGGAGAAGTTGAGGGGTACTTGAAAAAACCTTAAGGAAATGGAGGAAGACATTGTGGTTGCTCTTTTATCTATGGGTGGTATAAAATACCCTTATTTGGGATGAGTGGTCTACATTGAGCATTTGTAAAATGATAGAAGTAACTATCATTTTATCTTCATGAGTTGGTTTTGAGGACGTATTCACATAAAACCTTAACTCTACTTTTGCTTTGCTGATTAGGTGATAAATGATCTTTCTTTTCCTTTCCTTTCTTTGTAATTCAGTTGGACATTTCCCACTTCCTCTGGCCATTTTTTTACTTTTGTGACTTAACAGTTTTTAACTTAGCTATTGATTGCTTTTTTACTTCAAATTTCAAAACAATCAGAGATAATCTTCTTTAGAAAATGGGTAAATATTGTCAGAGTGATGCTAGTTTAGGACCCAGATCATTAGAAAATTTTTTGCAGGCGGACCTTGTTAAGCTATGGCAAGCAAGGAAAATATTTCGTACTTAGGAGCATTTTAAACATCTTATTTCTTTTCCAGAAAGCAAGGTATATTTAAAGATATATTTGGATTCTCCACTCTATAGTCTGTATGGTTTATTACTTGTATCATCATTTATCTTCATAAAGGAGACTTACCGTGATGCAAAAAGCATTGAACTGAAAGCAGCCACATTTTACTGTTTATTGTGGTACTGGTCACTAGTGATCAGTTAGCAGTAGGGACACTAGTAAGTTTATTGACCTGGGGCCTAGGTTTCTTTGACTTTAGAAGAGAATAGCTTGAAAGGAAGAAGAATGGCCAAATAACTGTAATTCATGTGATAGTTCTAATTTATTGGTAGTATCTTATCAGTATTTAATATGTGAGCTCAGATTGCAAAATAAAGAGGTGATGTCATTGGTGTTTTTTTAATAAGAGATTTTATTTATTTTTAGAGAAAGAAGGGATGGAGAGAAGCATCATATGGGAGGGAAACATGGATCACTTGCCTCCTGTACATGCCCTAACCAATGACGGAACCCACAACACAGGCATTTGCCCTGACTGGGAATCAGCCAGTGACGTTCCACTTTGTGGTACGATGCCCAAGCAACTGAGCCACACCAGCCAGGGCTTACTGATCATTAATATCTGTTATTACTGCTGTGCCACGTATGCCACATGTTTGCCATCCCTGGTCTCTGTCATCTCTAACTTTATATTGGGTTGGCCAAAAAATTTGTTTAGTTTTTTCCATACAATGACTCTAGTAGTGCTTAGTTGTCTTTAACTTCACTTGAAACAATTTTGTTAAATTGTATTGTGATAGCTGTCGTATTATTGTGCATTTACAAAAAACTCGCTAAAATTGGTGGATTTTTGTGGAGCCATTTTAATATTGAAGATGAAAGAAAATACAACTTTTTGGAGTGTTAAGCTTTGTTATTTCATGAAAGGTAAAAATGCAACTGAAATGCAAGAAAGAAAAAACTTGTTCAGTTAATGGAGAAGGTGCTGTGACTGGTTGAACATGTCAAAAGTGGTTTGCAACGTTTCTTGTACAGTTGATATTTTGGCCAAGTAATTCTTTGCTGTGGGGCTGTCTTATGCATTGGAAGATGTGTAGCAGCACCCCTGGCCTCTACCCACTAGAAGCCAGTAGTGGGAAATAGCTGACGTACTCAAAATATCCAAATCAATAAAGTTACTGCTGAAAATGAAAAATGTTTTATTTTATTGAAGAAACTAAACAGGCTTTTTGGCCAACCCAATATGATACCAAGAAACAGTACTTTGAAGTCATATTTGAATTGTAATTTTTTAAGCTGCTGTCTTCATTTTGCTCTTGTGCCTCTGCCTTTGGAGACTTGCTCTCTCATCCCTCTTCTGTCACGGTGCTTACTCTTTATAGGAGTTAACATGTCCTTCACTGTTAAACACCTGCTACAGGTATAGCATATATAGTCTAATGAAAAAGCAGTTACGGAGGTGAGCCAAGAAGGAAAGAGATGGATTCTGGGATTTTTTTAATAGTTTTTTTGTGGCCAAAAAACAATGAGAGAGGAAGAAAAGGCTAGGCCTGTGGCCACAGCTAGAAGATGAAAGGGATTTATATACAGTACTATTTGAATTTCATTTGTTAGGTTATGTGTAACTTTTGAAAAATTTTAAGCAGAGAAGTAAAGTGATCGGATCTGTGGTTTAGGAAGATTATTCTGTCTGCATTGTTATGACTTTTTTGCCTTAGCTCTGTCTTATTACCCTTCATTAGGCTGTAGATTTTGGATTGAAATGATGGTGTGAACCATACCGCTCAAAAGCTATATGAATAGGTTATGAATTAGACTTAACAGATTAAAATGGGACATAAGAATACATCTAAAACTAAATTTCTATATTTGATGAATGGTGGGGCTATTAATAAAGACATACAGGTAAATATTTTAATTTCCTGTAGAGAATGATATGTTCAGTTTTTGATGTATTGAATTTGAGATTCATGTGAAATAACCAGTAAGCAGTTAGAAATACATGTTTGGATTCAGAGATTTTGAAGAAAAACACTATTAAGGAAAAAGCCAGAGCTGGGAAGGAGCTCTCCTAATTGAATGTATGTATAGCCATGGAAAATTTTTCAAAGAATAATTTGGTTCTTTCTAGGCTGTAAGCTTGAGTAGATTGTGTCCATGTGTGTGTTTATCATTTCTAGCCCCCGACCAAATAATTGTTGATTTTACACATATGATACTTGCAGTCCCACAGCTTGAAGAGCTGACCCACCCACTTTTTTGATACCTGCTAACCCTCTCTAGAACAGTGACTCTCAACCAGGGACATACCTCCTACACCATCCTAGCAATCTGGTAGGTAGTTGTTGGACACATTTTGGTTGTCACAATGAGGTGGGATGGATGGAGGCTGCTAAAGAGCCTCTGGAAAGCCCCTCAAAACAAGGAATTAATCCAGCCCCAAAATATCAGTAGTACCAAGATTGAGAACTCTGCTATAAAATCTAGTTGCGATGAGAGAGCCCATTAGCCACAAATATATTAAGGGCCTAGGGAGTAAAGATGACTCTTTTGAGGGAAGTAATATGTAGCTGATCTTGCACTATAGGGGGAGTTTGTAGACATAGGTAGAGCAAACATCTTGTACAAGAAGTGACCAAGCAGTTAAACTTTAGTGCCAAGATGCAGTTAATTACTACCTAAAATAAAAACAGGCTTTAACAGCTTTCTCCGTATTTCATTTTCTCTTTTACTATATGACTTTAAAAGTCAATTTGTAGAGAAGGACCCACTTTCGTGTAGTCATGTCTCCATCTTGTGGCCTTGGAAAATACTGCCACTGAATTTTGTTTTTACAATTATGGGCATAATTGACATTCCCTTTAATAGCTAAAAACATTTGAGTGCTTATTATCTGATGTTGGTGTGCTGAATACTTAACCTTGCATTTTCTCATTATATCACACTGCTCTTTTATAAGCCAAGAACTACCTATGGCTTCCTAGAACTACATATTCTAAGCCGAAAAGATTATGTAACTGGCTGAATAGCAGAATGATCTTGTGGTGCTGGCAAACGTAATTCTAATGGGTTTTATAAAGTGGAAAGCAAGTAGCAAGTTTTCCAGATCTAAGGACTTGATGATACATGTTTCTGTGGGCACTTCTGTTACATCAGTCTGTTTCCCCTTTTAGATCGTTGGTCTAAAAACTTTGGTAGGAAGTGCTTTGGGGTTATGAATTCACTTGAGTGAAGAGAATAATTTCATGTCTTTACTAACTGCTGTCCTCAGATTTTTATAGTTAGGGTTGTAAATTCTACTGCCAGTAGGAACCTAGGACAAAACATATAAGGTAAATGAGTAAAACAAGAAGAAATGTAAGCTTTGTGTAAAATCTTATTTAAATATTAGCTTCCAACTTAATTAAAACAAAACAAAAAAAACCCCAAAAACCTGTTGAGTCACTTAGATGTGGCCACATGGCCAGTGTAACCTTTTTGCCAAGAATTAGAGGGTTGTCTACAGAGTAGAGGTCTTAAACTAATAAATTATTAGTCTACATTATTAAATTATATCAAAATCTTTTTCTGAAGTAAGCAGTCAGGGCAGTGATTAACAACCCAGTTTTTGCGTCAGGCTGGTTTGAGTTTGAGTCAGAGCTCCTCAATGATAGCTATGCTATGTCATACACAAAACTAAACTCAAGATGGATAAAAGACTTAAATACAAGCAAGCCATGACACCGTAAAAGTACTAGAGAAAAACGTAGGCAGAAAATTTTCAGATATCTCACGTAGCAGTTATTGCCCATATGTATCCTGAGGCAAGGGATGTAAAGGAAAGAATAAACAAGTGAGACTACATCAAATTAAAAAGCTAAATGGCTAAAGAAAACATCAGCAAAATGAAAAGGGAACCAACTATGGTAAAACACATTTGCCAGTGATACTTGGAATAAGGGTTTGATCTCCAAAATACAAAGAACTCAACACCAGAAAGACAAACAAATTTAAAGATTGGGGAAAGGACCTGAATAGACACTTCTCCAAGGGCATACAGAGGACCCATAGACATAAGAAAGAATGCTCAAAGGCACTAGCCATCAGAGAGATGCAAATTAAATCACAGTGAGATGCCACTTCACACCAGTCAGAATAGCCATCATTAACAAATTAACGTGCAAGTGCTGGCAAGGATGTGGAGAAAAGGGAAACCTAGTGCACTGTTGGTGGGAATGCAGACTGGTGTAGCCACTGTGGAAAACAGTATGGAATTTCCTCAAAAAACTAAAGCTGGAGCTGCCTTTTGATCTGGCAGTCCCCTGCTGGGATTATATATGCCCTAAGAATCCTGAAACACCAATTCAAAAGAACCTGTGCACCTCAATGTTCATAGCAGCACAATTTACAATAGCCAAGTGCTGGAAACAGCCTGAGTGCACATCAGTAAATGAGTGAATCAAAATAACTATGATACATTTACACAATAGAGTACTATGCAGCAGAAAGAAGGAACTTCTACCCTTTGCTACAGCATAGACGGAACTGGAGAGCATTATGATAAGCAAAGTAAGCCAGGTGGTGAAAGGTAAATACTATATGATCTCACCTATAAGTGGAACCTAATCAACAAAACAAATGAGCAAAATACAACCAGAGACATGGAAATAAAGAACAAACTGACAGTGACCAGAGTGGAGGGGATGGGGAAAACAGCAGTGGGGGAAAGGGGAAGGTCTAGTGAAGGATCATATATAAAGGACACATGGAAAACAAGGTGGGGGTTGACTGTGGGACCAGGGTTTAGGAGGGTAGGAGGGAGCAACAGGGGAAAATGGGGACAACTGTAACTGAATAACAGTAAAAAAACACTACCTATGCCACACACATTAAAGGTATACTGTTATGTACTACAGTACTTACAGGGAAATGATTAACATTTTATGTAAAAGCCATTCTAAACATGGCATATATTTTCCAATGACCTATTCCACTTATCTGCACATGCTTTAGCTTCTATTACCCTCACATTTAGAACTTTACATACATGTGGTGAAAAGTTTATTAATTTAGGTAAATGTTAGATTTGTATGGTTAACATAACAAGCTTAATTACAAAAGTAAAGATTTTAAAGGGAGATGTGGGAATCTGAATTTTTAACTGGCAAGATGATTCTGGTATATAGCTGGGCTTGGAATTTGTTCTTAGATTTTGCGACAGTGCTTCTCTAAATTTTTTCCCCTACACTTGTGAAATTTGTTTCTTGGACATCTTTATGGGTTCTTGTTTCTTTTACCTCTAAAATACAAGTGTTTCTATTTTTAGAAGTTCTTTGCACTTGGATATTTTTTGGTAATGTGATATACTCCTGTGTTCAGAGGGTGTACATTACGCATTTTTTATTTCCAGAAAACAACTCTCAAAATGATGTGTTACAGAAGGGGAGTTATTTTCTTATAGGTTAATGTAAAAGTCTAGGTACATTTTCTTTTCTATCTGATCTTCTTTTCTACTTAACATCCACATTGCTTCCAGTGACTTTAGGTAACATTTAAAAGTCAGGACTTGTGGCCATTTACACCGAAGGCAAAGACAATGGATGACAGGCTGTCCTGAGACTGCTGGATTTAGAAGGGGAGGTCTGCACCAAAATGGAAGGCTTATTCTCAGCCTAATTGAGAAAACATGGTTTGTTAAAGGTTTGAAGTTGTCACCTCTTTTCATTTTTTTTCCAAATAGTAAAGAATAAATGAGGCATCAAGTATTTTCTACCATCAGTTTTAATATAAAAAATAACATCTGGTGCCCTGGCCAGTGTGGCACAGTGGTTGGAGTATCCCAGCCAGGGCACATGCCTGGGTTGCAGGTTTATCCTTGGTCCACACGTGGATGTCTGGTCTGAGTATGTCATTGTTTCTTTTTCTCCCTTCCTTTCTGCCTTCTGTCCTCTGGTGAGGAAATAAATAAATAAATAAATAAATAAATAAATAAATAAATAAATAACATGTTTGTTCTTTCCCAGCCACAGTTGCTGCAAAAGTAATATAACTTCAAAATACTGCAGCTTGTAGTGGTTTGTGTAATGAGTAATATTTGCTTGTTTTACTTTTTGTTATGGAAATTTCCAAACATACAAAATAAAAAAATTGTATGGTAGGCTCTCGTGCATCTAATTCCCTAAGTAGAATTCCCTTATTCTTACTTCATCTTCGCCTGACCCATTTGTCTTTTTGTTGTTGTTGTTGTTGCTTGTTTTTGTTTTTTAAAGATTTTATTTATTTTTAGAGAGGGGGAAGGGAAGGAGAACGAGAGGGATAGAAACATCAATGTGTGGTTGCTTCTCACATGCCCCCCATACTGGGGACCTCGCCTGCAACCCTAGGCAGGTGCCCTAGACTGGGAATTGAACCAGCGACCCTTTGATATGCAGACCTGCACTCAATCCATTGAGCTATGCCAGCCAGGGTTGTTTTTGTTTTCCCTTTTTGCTGGTGTGCATGTCAAAGGAGATCCTTGATATGCAGGCATAACTGGTTTTATTGCACTTCACAGATACTGCATTTTTATAAAGTGGAGGTTTGTGGCAATCCTGGTTGAGCAAGTTCTGTGCCATTTTTCTAGTAGCATTTGCCTTCTTTGTATCTCTCACATTTTGGTAATTCTCGCAATATTTCAAACTTTTTCATGGCTATTACATTCGTCATGGTGATCTATGATGAATAATCTTTTATGTTACTATTATAATTGTTTTGGTGTGTCCTGAACCACACCCATATAAGATGGAGAACTTAGTATTAAATGTTAATGTCTGTTTAGACTGCACCACCAAGTGGCCAGTCCTCCTGTCTCTCTTCTCAGGCCTTCTAATCCTTGGGACACAATATTGAAATTAGGCCAGTTAGTAACCCTACAAGGGCCTTTTAAGTGTTCAAGTGAAAAAAGGAAGATTGCATGTCTCTCACTCTAAGTCAAAAGCTAGAAATGATTAAACTTAGAGAGGAGGGCATGTGGAAAGCTGAGATAGGATGAAAACTACACCTCTTCCACCAGTTAGCCAAGTTGTGAATGCAAAGGAAAAGTTATACAAAGAAATTAAAAATGCTACTCCATTGAACATACGAAGGACAAAGAAGCAAAAGAGCCTTATTGCCGATATGGGGAGAGTTTTAGTGGATTAAAAATCAAATCAGCTACAATATTTCCTTAAGCCAAAGCCTGATCTAGAGCAAGGAAGGCGCTAACTCTCTTCAAGTGTATGAAGGCTGAGAGAGGTGAGGAAGCTGCAGAAGCAAAGTTTGAGGCTAGTGGAGTGTTGTGGTTCATGTAGTTTAGGGAAAGAACCTGTCTCCATAACACGGAAGTGCAAAGTGAAGCAGCAAGTTATCCAAAAGATGTAGCTAAGATAATGAAGGTGGCTACACTATAAACAACAGATTTTCAATATACATGAAACAGCCTTATATTGAAAGAAGATAACATCTAGGACTTTAATGGCTAGAGAGAAGTCAATGCCTGTCCTCAAAGGACAGGCTGACTCTCTTGTTAGGTGACCATATTTTTTTTCTTCAAGATTTTATTCATTTATTTTTAAAGAGTGTGGAAGGGAGAAAGAGAGAGAGGTAGGGAAACATTGATGTGTGAGAGAAACATTGATAGGTTGCCTCTCAGCCCGCAACCTAGGAATGTGCCCTGGCTGGGAATCAAGCCGACAGCCTCCTGGTTCATAGGCCGGAGCTCAATCTACTGAACCACACCAGCCAGGGCTCTTGTTAGGTGACTTTAAGTTGATACCACTGCTCAGTTACTCCTCTGAAAATCTTAGAGCCTTTAGGAATTATGCTAAACCTACTCTGCTGTGCTCTGTAAATGGAACAGTAAAGCCTGGATGACAGCACATCTGTTTATACACTATGATTTACTGAACATCTTAGGCCCACTGTTGAGACCTACTGCTCAAAAAAAGATATTTAAAATATTACACATTGACAATGCACCTGGTCACCCAAGAGCTCTGGCGGAGATGTACGATGAGATTAATGTTTTTATGACTGCTAGCACAGTATCCATTTTGTAGCCCATGGATCAAGGAGTATTTTGGACTTCTAAGTCTCACTTAAGAAATACATTTTGTAAGGCTATAGCTGCCGTAAATAGTGATTCCTTCAATGAATCTGAGCAAAATAAATAGAAAACCTTCTGGGAAGTATCCACCATTCTAGATGTCATTAACATTTGTGATTCACGGGAAGAGGTCAAAATATCAATGTAACAGGAGTTTGGGAGAAGTTGATTTCGATCATCGTGGATGACTTTGAGGGGCTCGGGACTTCAGCCGGGGAAGTAGCTGCAGGTGGGGTGGAAATAGCAACAGAACTAGAATTAGAAGAGTTGCTTCTTAATGAGTGAGCAAAAAAAGTGGTTTCTTGAGATAGAATTTACTTCTGTTGAAGATGCTGTGAAGATTGAATTGACGGCATAGGATTTAGAATATTATGTAAACTCAGTTGAGAGAGTAACTGCAGGGTTTGAGAGGATTGATTCCAATTTCAAAAGAAGTACTTACTGTGTGTAAAATGCAGTCATACAGCATTACATCCTACAGAGAAATAGTGAAAGGAAAAATCCTTCATTCAGAATACTGCATTGTCTTATTTTAAGAAATTGCCACAGCAACCTTATCCTTCGGCAGCTACCACCCAGATCACTCAGCAGCCATCAACATCAAGGCAAGACCCTCCACCAGCAAAAAACATGTCTCAACTTGCTGAAGGCTCAGATGATGGTTTACAGTTTTAGTAGTATTTTTAAATTAAGGTGTGTACATTTTTTTTTAGAACATAATGCTATTGTACTTACTAGATTATGTATGGTGGAAACATAGGTTTTAAATATACTAGGAAACCAGAAATTTGTGTGACTCCCTTTTACTGCGATAGTTTGGGACCAAAACCACAGTATCACCAATGTATGTGCTATTCCACTTTATCTGTAAATCCCTCAGTATGGGTCTGTAACATAGAAGGACTTAAAAAAAATTAGATTGAGTGCTGGCCTATGAACCAAAGGGTTGCCAGTTCGATTCCCAGTCAGGGCACATGCCTGGGTTATGGGCCAGTTCCCCAGTAGGGGATGCATGAGAGGCAACCACACATTGATGTTTCTCTCCCTCTCTCCTTCCCCTCTTTCTAAAAATAAATAACATCTTTTTAAAAAAGCAACTATAATACCTAATATATTATGAACTAATACCCAGTCTATATTTGTTTTTTCTCATAAGTCTAAAAGAAGTTTTTTTAAAAATAGGTTCATTCAATGCAGAATTCAAAAAGGTTCACATATTGCAGTTGGCTGAAATGTCTCATGATCTCTTAATCTAACAGCTCTGCCTCCTTTAAAAAAATTACTTTAAAATAGTTTTAAATGTACTTTTAGAGTAGTTTGTAAAGTTTTAGATTTACATCGGTGAAGATGGTACAGAGTTTCCAGTTTTCACTATTAACAAACAGCTTACATTATATGGTACACTGTTAAAATGAAAAGACAAGCCACAAATTAGGAAATAGTTATAAATTACATATATGTAAATTATTTGTATCTAGGATATATAAAGAACTCTTGCAACTCAGTAAGATAAGTAATCTAATTTAAAAATTGGAATTCTTTTCTTACAAGTTAATGTAAAAATTATAGGTTTATTCCCAGGCCTTGATCATGGACAAAATATTTAAATAGACATTTCACTGAATAAAGTGTACACATGGCAAATAACCGTACAGAAAGATGCTTGGCATCATTAGTTACTAGAGAAATGAAAATACAATGAGATTATGACTTCACACCACTAGAAAGGCAGTAGAAAGGTAGTAAAAAGTGTTGACAAGGATGTGTGGAAACAGGAATTCTAATATGTTACAGGGGGGAATATAAATGATGCAGATGCTTTGGAAAAAAGTTTTGTAAAGCATTCGTTTTCCATTATTGCTATAATAAATTACTACAAACTTAGTGGCTTAAAACAGTACTTCTGTTACCTTAGTTCTTGAGACAAAAGTCTTAAATGGGCTTCAGTGGGCTGAAATCAAGTTGTTGGTAGGTATAGTGATTTTTAATAGTATCCTTCCAAAACTCACATCTACCTGGAATCCCAGTGTGTAACCTTTAGCAATAGGGTGTTTGCAGGTAGTAATTAAGATGAGGTCATACTCAATTCGGATGAATCTAAGGACTAGTGTCCTTATAAGAAGAGGAGAACACACACATGCACAGAAGACCATGCGAAGATGGAGGCAGGCACTAGAATTGTGCTACTACAAGCCAAGAAGTACCTGAGGCTACTACAGGCTGGCAGAGGCAAGGAACGATTCTTCTCTGTAGCCTAAGAGCTCTGAGCCTGAGAGAGCGTGAGAGCATGGTTCTGCTTACACCCTGATTTTGTACTTCCAGCCTCCATCCAAAACTTGGAGAGAATAAAATTTGTGTGTGTGTTTTTTAAATAGTCAGGTGTTCTGTATATGTGTTTTTTAAGATTTTATTTATTTGTTCAGAGAGGGAGAAAGGGGGAGAAAGAAACATCGATGTTCAAGAGAGTTATCAATTGGTTGCCCCTCACACGTCCCCAGTCGGGGACCTGGCCCACAACCCAGCATGTGCCCTGACTGGGAATAGAACCGGTGACCTTTTGGTTCACAGACCAGCACTCAATCCACTGAGCTATACCAGCCAGGGCTAAAATTTGTGTTTTAAGCTAATGAGTTTGTGGTAAATTTATTAAGGTAGTGCTAGGAAAGGAATACAACAGGATTATGTTTCTTCTAGAGGCACTAGATGGAAAAGTGTGTTCTTGCCTATTCAAGTTCTATGGGCTAGCAGTCCCCAACCTTTGGGCACCAGGGACTGATTTTGCAAAAGACAGTTTTTCCACAGACCGGGGTTGGGAGACAGGAGGTGTAGTTCAGGTGGTACTGCAGGCAGGGTCCATGGATAGGGAAGAGGGAGGTTAGGGACTCCTTCTATAGGCCACCTTGGGTTCGTTGTCCTTTTTCTTCCAAGCTAGTAGCATAGCATCTTCAAATCTCATGTCTGCTCCTGTTATAACATCTTCTCTGGCTCTTAAGGACCTGTGTGATTAATCTTCCCATCTCAATTACTTAATCACATCTGCAAAGTCCATTTTCTATGTAAATTAACATTAAAGGTTCCTGGGATTATTAGAACATGGACAGTCTCTGGGGGCCATTATTCTGCTTACTACAGACAATTTCTTTAAAAAGTTACCCATGTTTGTCATAACCCAGCAATCCCTGTTCTAGGTATCTACCAGAAAAAATTAAACCGTATGTCCACACACAGACATGTATGCGTATTCATGGCATTATTTATAATAGCCATGGGATAAATAGTTATGTGACATATTCATAAAATGGAATACTATTCAACTGCTGACCCACATTATAACATGGATGAATCTTTTAAAAATTGTGCTGCATGAAAGATGCCCATTCCAAAAGATCACTTATATGATTCTATTTATTTGAAATGTTCAGAAAAGGCAAATCTATGGAAAGTAGATTTAGTAGCTGACTTTGAATAGGAAATGGGATTTACCTCCGGTGTACATATAGGAATTTTGAGGTGTGGTGTGAATGTTCTAAAGCTGAATTGAGGTAATGGTTGCACAACTTTGTAAATAGTCTAAAAATCATTGAATCGCACACTTAAAATGGGGATTTATGATATTGGGTTGGCCAAAAAGTTCATTTGTGTTTTTCCATAAGGTGACTCTTGTAGCATTTGATTGTCTTTTTCACTCAAAAAGATTTTATTAGATTGTATTGTGACAGCTTTCATATCAGTGTGCATTTTTTAAAAACTAATCAAATTTGGTGAATTTTTGTCTAGCCATTTTAATACTGAAGATGGAAGAAAATAAACACTTTTTGGCATATTATGCTTTATTATTTCAAGAAAGGTAAAAATGCAACTGAAACACAAAAAAAATATTGTGCAGTGTATTGAGAAGGTGCTGTGACTGATCAAACATGTCAAAAATGGTTTATGAAGTTTCGTGTTAAAGATTTCTCACTGAACGATGCTCCACAGTCAGAGCAGTTGAAGTTGATAGTGATCAAATCAAGACATTAATTGAGAACAGTCAACCATGCTGGAGATAGCTGGCATACTCAAAATATATTTAAATCAATAAAGTTACTGATGAAAATGAAAATTGTGTCTTTTATTTTATGGAAAAAAGTAAGCAGACTTTTTGGCTAACTCAGTATAATAAATTAGATGTCAAGGAGTCTGTTTAAAAAGAAAAATAAATGAGCCCTGGCTGGTGTGGTTCAGTGGGTTGAATGCTGGCCTGTGAACCAAAAGGTTGCCTGTTCAATTCCCATTTAGGGCACATGCCTGGATTGCAGGCCAGGTCTTCAGCACAGGGTGTGCGAGAGGCAACCACACTTTGATGTTTCCCTCTCTTAAAAGAGAGAGGAAAAAGAAATGAGAAGATGTAAAGGGAGTAGGGATGGACTTCCTACATCTAAATGTAAAACTTCTGGAAGAGAATATAATTCTTAGTGACGTGACGTTGGCTTAGGCAAAGATTTCTTCTGACACCAAAAAGCATGACCTGCAAAACAAATTCGTCAAAATTTAAAATTTCTAATCTGTGAAAAACTCTTTAAGAAAATGAAAAAAAGCCACAAACTGGGAGAAATCATTGACAACATACATAGTTTACAAAGGGCATGTATTTTTCCACAAAACACTTAAACTCAGTAAGAGAAACCATTTTTTTAAAATTGGCAAAAGATTTCAACAGTTCCTTTGCAAAAGAAGATATACGGATGGCAAAAAAAGTAAATGAAAAGATGTGCAAATTTGTGTTTCTTAGGACCATGCAATGAAATATCATTACATATATATTAGAGTGGCGTAAGTTTTAAAAGTCAACAGCACCAAATTCTGGTTTGAATGTAAAGCAGCTGGAGCTTGCATATACTTATGATCCAGCATGCCTTCTCTAGGTATTTACTCAAGAGAAATAAAAGCACATTTGCACAAGAACCTGTATAGGTTCTTCATTCATAATCTCCAAAAACTGCAGTCAACTCAAATGCCCTTCCACAAAAAGATAAACCATGGTGCATTCATATAATAGAATACTATTCAGCAACAATAAGGAATGAATTGTTGATACAAAAGCAAGGTGAATCTCAAAGGCATTGTGCTGAATAAAAGGAACCAAGCAAATGGTTATTTTTTATTCTGTTTATGTGACATACTGAAAACAAAACTGTGGGGAGACAGATTAATGGTTGCCTGGGAGTGGTGGCAGAGTTGAACTTTAAAGGATATGAGAGATTTTTGGGATGATGGAAGCATTTTGTTGGTGCTTGTGGTGATTACATGATTGTACATGTTTGTCAAGTCTCAGAACTATACACCAAAAACAGTTAATTGTTTGTAAAAATTAAGAAAATTGACTTGCATTCTCCCACAACCACATAAAAAATAAAACAAAACTACAGAACAACTATCATTCAAAACCACTTAAAATCTAGCTTGATGGAAGTCCTACAACTAAGGATGTAATGAAGCCACACTGAGACTGGTAAGAGGGGTAGAGGTGTGAAACAGGCAGGTTCCACACACATGTGATGGATAAAAATCAGGAGGGATGTCTTGGCTGTGGGAGGTCTCCCCTGAAGGTCAAGGGGTTCCAGCCCCACACCAGGGCCCCCAACCAAGGGTTCCAGTACAGAGAAGAAAAGACCCCGTAACTTTCGACTTTAAAAACCAGCAGGGATTGTGACTGAGTGAGATGGACTTACTTGGCTTTCTCCCTATGAGTTCCAGCATGGGGGCAGCAGCTCTAAAGGCACCAGGGACATACGTGGAGGAACTGAATTGTCTGGCATTGGGGTGAGGGCTGGAGGGGCAGCTTTCTCCCAGACAAATGCTGACAGAGGCTGTTGTTCCTTTTCAGAGCCCTTTCACCACAAAGCCAGCAGGCAGGTGCCATATCTGAGTCTTCATCAACCTGGCCATCATTGTTCACCCAAATCTGGGGATTCCTTGAAACCCCTTCTCACCAAGTTTTGGACCCATCCAAGCTGTTTCCAATGGCTTTTCCATATGAATAGCCTATCTTGGCTCTTGGTCCATGGTTTGAACTTTCCTAACTCTTTCAAACAAGGAGCATCTGGCTTTGGTGTTGCCCAGTATCTCTAAGTGGCCCCAGGACAGGCACTAGCTGGTTTTGGTTCATGTCTCCTGAGCACCTCCAAGCCCAGCACAAGTAGCAGCTATCTGCAGATCACTGTATAGGTCATGCCAGGTGGCCCTGGGCGGAACACTGTCTGTGGCTGACCTTGGCCTGAACCTCCCAGGTTGTCCCAGAGCCAGTACACCCAGTGGACAACTTCAGACCATGTTGAAGCACCACCCAACCACCTCTACAAATGATATACTCAAGGGGAAAACTTGGTACCAAAGTCCTGGTGAATTGAGACCTGCTTTGTGTGATAGGCCCCTGCATAGCTGTTCCTCCACAGTGGTCATAGCCAGTCCTTGCAACTGATTGGCCTGGTTGTAAATCCCCCCCTTTCACATGTCAACAGAATCTCAAAGCTCAACTGCAACAAGAGGATGTGCATAGCCTACACAGGGGGTTGGTTGCACCTGGACTGCTCAGCTCAGGTGAATGGGAAGACTGTGCCACTGGATGATGCAGGACACTATTACATTAGGCTACTCTGCCAAGCCTGGGAGACATAGCAGCTCTACCTAACACATAGAAACAAACACAGGGAGACTGTAAAAATGAGACAAAAGAAACACATCCCAAATGAAAACAACACAATTCCAGGAAAAACTATACAAGTGGAGTTCAAAACACTAGCTATAAGGATGCTCAGTGAAATTAGGGAAAAGTAGAACTTTGGGAGAACTTCAGCATAAGAAGACATAGGACACCATAAAAAAGAAGCAAATGATATATTAACTGAAATGAATAATTTACGGAGATTCAACAGTGGAATACATGAAGCTGAGAAGAAAAAGCTGAGAATTTGTAATATAAGGAAGCAAAAAAGACCAAATTAGAATAGCAAAAAGGAAAAAGAACCCCCCAAAATGAGGATATTGTAAGGAGCCTCTTGGACAACTTCAAGTGTACCAACATCTGCATTATGGGGATGCCAGAAGGAGATGAGAGGTAGCAAGGAATTGAAAAGCTATTTGAAAAAATGACAGAAAACTTTTGAATCTGGCAGGGGAAGTAGACATACAAGTCCAGGAAGCACAGAGAGTCCCAAACAAGATGAACACTTAATTAAAATACAAAAAGTTAAAAGCAGTGAGAAAATCTTAAAGCAGCAAGTGAAAAGCAGGTAGTTACCTAGAAGGGAGCTCCCATAATATTGTCTATTGATTTCTCGATAGAAACTTTGCAGGCCAGAAGGGATTGGCAGAAATATTCAACCCTGGCGATCAATGGGGTGATACATGTCACAGCCGGATCGCCCTCACATCCTGGCAGAAATATTCAAAGTGATGAAAAGCAAGGACCTACAGCTAGTAATAGTCTACTCAGCAAAGCTATCATTTAGAATGGAAGGACATAACAGAATTTCCCAGACAAGAAAAAACTAACAGGAGTCCATCACCACCAAACCAATGCTACATGAAATGTTAAAGGATCTTCTTTAAAAAAAGATTTAAAAAATATGAATAGTAAATACATATCAATAATTGAATCTAAAAAATAAAATGAACAAGTAGAATAGAAACAGACTTAGAGATAACAGAACATTTTGATGGTGGTTGGATGGAAAAGGGAAGGGATTAAGAAGTACAAATTGGTAACAATAGTCATGACGACGTAAAGTATAGCATAGGAAGCAATAATTTAATAGCTATGTATGCTATATATGGTGTGAGATGGATATGAGATTTATCAGGATGATTACTTAGTTATATAATTTCTAATCACTAGGGTGTATACCTGAAACTAATATAATATTGTATGTCAGTTGTAATTGAGAATTAAAAAATGATTAATAAAAGAAAAATAAAAGCTAAGAAAATTGATTCCCAGATAGGTTAGAAATTCAAGGAACCAGATATTAGTTAGTATAAGTTGAAAATTGAGGATGGACTTGAAAAGACCGCATCAACAATTACATTAAATCTGACCAGACTAAATACTTGCAGTTGAGATTAAAGGAACAAGACTCCTAAGTATTTGCTGTTTACAAAAGACATACAAAGAAGTTGAAGGTAAAAGGATGGTAGAAGCAACACTGTGGAACATGATTAGAAGAAAATGATATATCTGTATTGATGAGCAAGCAAAGTAGGCTTTTTTTTTTTTTTTTTTAAGATTTTATTTATTTTATCTTTAGAGGGTAAGGGAAGGAGAGAGGGAGAGAAATATCAATGTGTGGTTGCCTCAGGCCAGGTCCCTTGCCGGGAACTGGCCTGCAACCCAGGCATGTGCCCTGACTGGGAATTGAACTGAGATCCTTTGGTTCACAGGCTGGTGCTCAATCCACTAAGCTACGCCAGCCAGGGCCAAAGTAGGCTTTAAGAGAAGGATTATTACAGCAAAAAAGTTAAAATTATAAAAGGATCTACTCATAACAGTCTCAAATATTTATGCTCTTAATAACATAACTTGAAAATAAATGAAGCGAACACTGACAGAACTAAAGGGCAAGGAGGAACACTTCTCAATTTTCTTTGAGGCCAACATAAGCCTGATTGATAAGAAAGCCTGTCAAGAATATTACAATGAAAGTACAACAGGTGTGTTAGAATAACCCTTCCTGAGGTATTTGAACAAAGATGTAAAGGGGGTAAGAGAATAACTGGTAGGCAAGGATGTAGAGACCTGATAGGGAAACCTGCAGGTGAAACAGATTTCAGGGGGAAGGTCAAATCTAGTTTTGGTTATGTTTAATTTGAGGGTCTGCTAGAGATTCTTTGAAGTTTTGGGGTTTCTGCTAGACTAGGGGTGGCCAAGCTTTTGGCATTTCTGGGCTGCACTGAAAGAAGCAGTGTCTTGGACCACACATTAAATACATTGCGGCATGTAATCACAAAAAAATCTATTTTAAATAAATTTATAATTTTGTGTTGGGCCACATTCATATCCATATTGAGCCCCATGTGGCCCATGGGCTGCATGTTGGACACCCCTTCTCTAGACTAAAGACAGAAATGTGGAAGTTGGCAGTATTAAAGCCATAAGGCTATGAGATTGAGGTCACCAAGATAAATGTAGATAGAAAAGACAACCAGTACTGACTTGGTGTGCAAGATCCTCGCAAAACGGGCTCTTCCTCTTCAGCCCTAGCTCGTGTTTACACAAAACACCCTTTGTCTTACCATATCAGGTTGCCTATAGTTTTGAGAATTCATTGTTGCTATTTTGTTCATGTTCTACTCCTTAGAATGCATTTCATTTCTTACCCTCCCACAAAACAAACTCCTAGTGCTCCTTCCCAACCTTTCCCAGTATCACTTCCATTCTACTATTTTTGTACTTTGTGTACATAAGGTATTATTAGCACATTGTATTACATATACCTGTATTTCTTAGTAGGTGTAAAGTCCTTTGTATTCTAGGTATATTAGCACGTATGTGTTGAAATATTGAAATAACTTATTTATGCTTTGAGTAAGCAGCTTTGGTATTAATGAAAGCTCTACAACATTTTAGATTTACAGATAGAATTCTGAACTTGTAAGTTAGAAGCTGTTTTTTTAACTTCTAAAAGGTTTTTGGTTGTTTAATAATCAAGTGATGTTCTCATTTTCTTGACATTTCTACATAGCCCTCTATGCAGTACACATTCTTTGCTAAATTGTATTTATAAGTTAATGATATTACTCTGATACATTTAGAATATCCACTTCTTAAAATAATTCAGAGCTAAGTGATCAGGATTACAGAAGTATTCCATTTCAATCAGACATATCATGTTCACGCAAGTTAAACTGTATTTGAAGATGAATTTTGCTTACAGTTACATTTAATAAACACTTTAAAATTCTGTTTATAGCATATCCTGGTAGTCTGTTAATAATCAAACTTGCTTAATTCTTTTCTTAATTAGCTACCAGACAATTTTATAGTGTCCGGTGTAAAGAGAAGGGAAGTTCTGTGAATGAAGTGTAACCTATTTAAAGAAGACATGAGTCTCATGAAGGGAATTTATTTCAGTTAACAAATACTTGGGACAAGGCCATGTTTACTCATATTCACTCTTGTGGCTAGAAACTGGAAAAGAAATCTCTGTTTTTTATAAGATTTTAAAATTTTGTGTGGCTGCTAAGAAACTCATTGTGTTCAGATTCTAAGAAGACGTATAAGATGTTCAAGGGCAGTTGGTCACCATTAAATAATAAAAACTGGTAGCATAAAATTGGAATAATTGAGGCCGGAAGGCTAAAGCTTCAAATGAACATAATGGTGTATAATCAGGTTTGGTTTTTATTTTTTAAGAACTGTAATACATTCTGTTGTTTTCTGATTACCTAAATTTTAGCATTTGAGAGAATTTTGTTTTAAAAATTACCTACAATTCTTCCCTTGTTTTTTGGAATATGTTTTTAAATATTTTTGTATGCATTAACAAAAATTGGGTCATAATTTTTATATACGAAACAATGTATCAACACTGTCTTTCTGTGCTAGTAAGTGTATCATGCTTTATTTTACCCAATCCCCTCGGTGGACACTCAGATTTTTCTTCTTTCTTGTTTTCATAAAAGTGTGATGATTAACATTCTTGGTTAGCCATTTCCTTAACAGAGTTATCAAAACCTAAGTACCTATTTTGCAAATGATTAATTAGGCTACATATTTGTATCGCCTGCTTTTGACCAGTGTTGATTGTGATCTGGAACGAGCACTGAAAGAGTAGGACCTACATAGTTTTCTAGCTGCTTGATTGGCATCAGATTGTTTTATTTTTTAATTCATTTTCATTTGATATTTTAAAGTTATTTATTTAGTTATTTAGTTTTTTAGAGCGAGGTGAAGGGAAGGAGAAAGAGAGGTAGAGAAACAAGGGAGATCGATCAGTTGCCTACCACTCACCCCCAACAGGGACCTGGCCTGCAACCCAGGAATGTGCCCTGACTGGTATGGAACCTGCGACCGTCCATTTCACACATTGATACTCAATCCATTGAGCTATACCAACCAGGGCTATTTGATGTTGTTTTAATGTTTTTTATCACCCCTTGTTAAGATTTTTAAGAAGACAAATAATGTATATAAGCAACTCTACTAATGATAGTGTTAATGGTAATAGGAAGAAAAAATTATGTAGATGCTGTTCAGGTTTGTCATATCACAATTGATCACCCTTTACCTTATGGTAGTAAAATTGACTTGAGCTATTAAAAATTCCTTTTGTTGATAGCTCTGTAGGAAAAGTAGCTTTGTTACTACGAATCTGAAACTTCAATCTCATTTCTCGTGGAACCAATTTTTTAAATTACAGTTTTCAAAGTGGGGTAATTTGTTTTATTTTTCTCTGTTTTTCTTTTAAAATATGGACTCCCTTGTTCCAGTTCCAGAGATTTTGCTTCTGAATGTGTGGGGTGGGGTTCAGGAATCTGGATTTTGAATATTACTCCATGTGATTCTGTAGGTGGTTCCTGGCTCAATGAATAGATTGTGCATAGTTTTTCATCTTTATATATTGTACTTTTTCTTAGAGAAAATTTCTGGAGTACAATTATTTGGACAAAGGAGATGCACTTTTTAGGCTTTTTGATACATAGCACTAGATAGTCTTCCAGAGATATATCCTTTGACATTCCCACCACCTGAGTATAAGAACCCCATTTGCTACCACCTTGCCAAAGTTGGGTATCATCATTCTTTTTGATCAGTAATAGATGTTTCTAATTTTCTGAACTGTAGATAACATGGAAAATTTTGGCATATATGTAGCATATTATTCTGGGCTTTTTAGTAATTGTTTATTGTGTTTCTGTAAATGTGTACAAATATATGAAAACTGAGTTGAATGTGGACGAAATGGCTGGCAAAATCTGCTTATAAATAGAAATCTTCATAGGAATATAAAGTTATGGTTGAAAGGAAAGATTTGGTGCCCTTTCAATAAATTCATCTTAACAAATACTGGTAATTATATTTTACTGAGTACTTTTTGGTTTGTTCCAGTAGCCGGATCGAGCTGGGAGATGTGACACCACACAATATTAAGCAGCTGAAGAGATTAAACCAGGTCATCTTTCCAGTCAGCTACAATGACAAGTTCTACAAGGATGTGCTGGAGGTTGGCGAGCTAGCAAAACTTGGTATAATATGGTTTTTTTCTTCCTTCATTTGTTCATATTCTTCACCCCTTGTTAATAGTAGAGCAGAAGGAGTTAACCAGTTTAATCTCTTTTATTTTATAAGTGAAGAAATGGGGATGATTTGGATTGTGAGAAAAACCTCAGAGAAATCAGGACAAAATATTTGAATTTAAAAGGAAATGCTAAATCTTTTCTGTGTGTTTTCACATACTTAGCTTTACTCTCAATGAGAATTAAATTCCTAAGGAGGTATAGGAGGTTTTTGAGGCTGTTGATATTCAGAGTAACTGAAAAAATTTAATGCTGATAGCAACAGTTTAGTCCTTACAGAGGGGGATGGGAAAGATTTAATAAAATGTGTTATTTCTGTCTGTTGAATGTTATGCCTTTGTTTTTCCATGGCAGCCTATTTCAATGACATTGCAGTAGGTGCAGTATGCTGTAGGGTGGATCATTCGCAGAATCAGAAGAGACTTTACATCATGACACTAGGATGTCTGGCACCATACCGAAGGCTAGGAATAGGTAAAATTACTGATCTTTAAAAAAAAAACTGCTTCAAAGAAGTATAAACACAATTGTAACTGTTCCTGACCCAGTAAGTCAAATCAGTTCTTTTAGGAATACTGGGAAATGGTTTACTGAGTTATATGAGGTGAAAAAATACTTATTTTTTTAAACATAATTCATTTGGAAGCCCTTTATGGGTTTGTTATTAATGTCCCTTTTGATTTTTCAGTTTTTGTTCTACCTGGAATGTCTTGTATATAAAGTTTGCTTTTCTGCTAGCAGTTTGAAATATACATAATATGTAAGAGAACAAATGTTTGGAAAATCAGGATGTCTAGTGTTTACTTCAAATTCTGTAAGGACTCAGTGAGTGTTAAGATGGCCATTAGATGTGTAATTTAAAGATTGATCTTTATGAGATTACTTACTTGTTTGTCTTATTAATAGGAACTAAAATGTTAAATCATGTGTTAAACATCTGTGAAAAAGACGGCACTTTTGACAACATCTATTTGTAAGTTAAATGATATTTAATATTACCTAAAGAGTTTAATAAATTGGTAATAGAAATCTTTACAGAATCTTCAAGTTCTGATCACTTATTCATTCTTTTGGAAACAACATGAATGTAGTGGTTATGTTGTTTTATTGTCTCATTTTAATAATAGATAAGAAATCTGAGATAAAATATTCTTGTTTTATTATGGTGGAGTGGGAGGGAGGTCCAAAGTCACAGGGATGAAATCAAGATTAAAACTCAAGTCTTAAATTTAGGAATTCATTAATACTGCTTTTCTGTGCCCTCTGTTTGCATTCTGCATTTTGTTGAAAGTGTAGTTAATGTGCTCATTAGTAGTAGAGTTTAATATTCAAAATCGAGATTACCTGGCTGATACCATTGTACTTAAGGTCTTAACAGACCTTAGATTAAGAGCCAAGTGTAGGTAATAACAGTGGATTATTTATATTATAGATATTAAAATTCTCATTTATTTTGGCAGCAGGAGGGATTAAGTTATAAAATGCTATTTGAGGAGTAATTGAGAAAGTTGTAATTATTTATTTTCAAAATACAGCATGCTTTCATAGAAATTATAAAGAGGGATATATTCAGACATTTGAGACCCAATTTTTTAATATAAAAAAAATTTTTTTTCTGCTACCTGTGGACAACACATAAAAGCTGATTAAATCTTAATTTTTTTTTCCTGATACCCCTCATATCTCAGGCACGTCCAGATCAGCAATGAGTCAGCAATTGACTTCTACAGGAAGTTTGGCTTTGAGATTATTGAGACCAAGAAGAACTACTATAAGAGGATAGAGCCCGCAGATGCTCATGTGCTACAGAAAAACCTCAAAGTCCCTTCTGGCCAGAATGCAGACATGCAAAAGACAGACAACTAAACAAATTACAAATGGACTTTATTGCACTTGCTTGTCGCCAAATAAAAAAGAGGCCCGTTGATTCCCACCCCACCCCCCTTCTTTTAAAGCTTTTCCCACTCCTTATTCTTGTTTTTCCTCCTGTCTTTCCTTCCCTTCTAAAAGTTTTAATACTTTCATGGACTTTCAAAATTAATCATGTTTGGATTGTTTTAGTTCTCTCATTGTTGTGAGGTGGATTGATTGTAGGAAGTTTCACGGTTAAGATATTTGGTCCCTAAAATTTGGGTGTCGATTTCAACTTATTTTTAGCTTGTTTTTATGTCCTGCTTTCACATTGAAGTGCAGAGCCTACAAAATACTGTATATTTCAAAATATAAAAAGAAGCAGCAGCAATATCTTCTTCTCTAATCATAGACAAGTTTAGTGTGTTTGTGGTACTTTGGGTTTCTCGAGACTGTTTGTGGGATACTAATCCCTAGACATTGCCTTCAACTCCACCTGTTGTCCTAAGTACTATCTCAGGAGTTGGACCATTGTTATCCTTGTAAGAAATATTAAGACTTTTTTTTTTTTTTTTAAAGCAATTCTTCCTTGCTGGTGGCTGAGGGTGGGTGGGATAGTTTGGGTAGGTAGTGTTAGACTTTGGTCTCAGCATTTGAGTTAAACTGCTTTTTGCTAATGAGTTGGCTGGTTGTAAGCAGGTTTATTTTTCCTGCTGTTGATTGTTACTAGTGGCATTAACTTTTAGAGTGTGAGCTGGTGAGATTAATTTTTTCTTAATATCCCAGCTAGAGATAATGGCCTTTAACTGACTTAAAGAGGTTTGCTGTGATTTACCTTTTTTTTTTCCCCTGTCCTATTTCTTCAGTAAACCCATAGTTAGTTAACTTTAAAAATGGAGTCGATGTCCTTATAGGTCAGTCCCCTTAAAGGATGCTGATGCAGGTGTTGTCTTTTGGACATACCTAAAAGGAAGCTTAGATGGACTTGTGGCACAATAAACGCATTTAATATCAGCTAATGCAGGCTGTTAAAAGTGTGGCCACTGAGCATTTGATTATATAGGAAAGAATATCTAGACAGTATTTTTGAGAATAAAATAGCTGTGCTATTGCTTATCTATTAGAGAGTATCCCAGATTTGCTTACATTCTGTGCCTATGATATTGAGTTTAAGGATTTGGGGGAGGGAGAATTGTTAAACATATTATTTCTATTCTTGGAAAAGTAAAAGTCTAGAAGTGTTACTAATGCAGTTATCACTGTGACCTCCTCTACTGACAGCACTGGTTTATGCCAGATTATTTTCTGATGACTAAGAAGTGGTTTTAATGGGTTGATAACTTTTTGTAAGATAGGAGACAACTGAAATTTTTTTGTTTTCCTCCAGAGTCCCATCTCCAATATTTAAATTTTTCTGCTTTGCCAATATTGGTGGCCCAACAAATGATCTCATTAGACTTTAAAACAATGCACAGAGTTTGAAGATTCTATCATTTGACTTTAAAAGGGAGATTGATTCATAATATTTATCCTCTTATGTAAATTCTGCTATGAAAGTCATCTCCAAATATGTTAAATGGCAATTATTTTACACAGTGTTTATGCACATTTTATAATCTAAAATTCTTATTTGAGAATGTGAAAGTACAAAGTACATAGACTTCAGCAGTCTTAATTGAGTGCCAAGAATAATACAGAAAAGGAAGATAGTTGATGACTGAGGTTTATAGGGTTCTAATCTTAAGAGAGTAAAAATGTAGAAAGACCATGCTGATTTCTTGAGTATCAGTTTCTTAAGCAGTTTAAATCTAAGCTTAGAAGAAGAGTTTAGCATTAAGCACCTTTACCGTCATGGATAACCTTCAGCTTGCTCTTGCCAAGAAAAGAGTGCTTGAGTTACAGAAGGCATAATTAGTTTGAAGAATTCAGCCTTTTTGTAAACTTCCAGATACCAGAATAGATTTTGATATATAAATGAGTTTTCTGAGATAACACTGCCTCTATTTCTATAACCATTTCACTTGGGCTGGCTAATCAGTCCTATGAATGTATCCCTAAATGTGGTTATTGAAAACCGAATAGCTGCCTCATGACAATTAAGTACATGTTATCTAAGGAGGGAAAAAAATAACTAAATTTTGAATTGAGTGTGTAGGCTCCCTATCATTATATATAGTGTTTCTTTTTCTACTCTAGTCAATGGCTTTAACCTAAATTGTAAATGTTTGTAAAGGGTTAATTGTCCTACATCAGACTTATATAAATAATTCCATCCACTTACAGAGGAGGAGGCTATAGAAGTGGTAGCAGCTGGGCCCTCGTTCATATGTTTATGAGTCAGTAAAGACTGAAATAATGTCTCATGTTTAGTTGGTTATTTTGAAATATGAAAGTTATCTAGTAAAACAATTCTATCAATTCGATAATCACAGGATATATCCATCATATTGAGGACAAATAGTTTTTATGGTGGGGCGAATAGGTAAAAATTTATACTAGATAGCTATTGCATTTGGGTTCCAAAAAAAAAAAAAAATCAGAGAAATCTATGCAATACATAATTTGTCCAGATTAGTTTTTATTTGGGGAAAGAAGTTCTGAAATATCCCCAAAGCTACTCATCAATTGAAAGTCCTCCAAAAACAGAACTATTCGGAAATGTGTTGTGTGGGGTGGAAAAGAAAAGCTCCCTCAGTTTTTTGGAGGGAATAACTTTAAAAATACTTAAATGGCTAAGTTTATTTGGTGCAGTTAAGAATTAAACTTGTTGATTTTAACATTGCTGTTACATCTGAAATAAACTTATGTGATGATGTTCTGGTAGTAACCTGTGATGTGTTATAAATGTCCAGAAAAGACCCCGCTTTTGTGTTGAATTCTGGTATCAGCAGTTCTGTGTAGTCTTTGTTTACCGATGGCCTGTTTGATTTTCAAAATACTTTGACATTTCTTTAAGATCTTGCTTAAAGCTAATTAAAATAGGCAAAGTCTAATCAAGGCCTCCTAAGTCAGACCTCTTGAAACTTGCCACGAACACTGCCCAATAAGTGCAGTTCAGTCTCAATGAGGGAAAAAGTCTTTCTGCTGCTGTATTTTTTTAAATGTAATTGCTAAAGACATCTGACACCTAAAGGCTATGATCTCATTTAGTGGTATGCATTGAATACAAGTCATGTATATTAAATTTTTTTCCTTTTGTTAACAGTGAGAAAGGAGTTTTAGTAATTGATTGAGTTGGGAATTGCTTTTTAAAGTTTTTTTCTAAATCTGAAACATGGGTTTATAGTTTTGTCTTTAGCAAAGTTTACTGTTTAATATCTTAGTCAAAAGTATTCTAATTAGAATTTTGCTTGTTTCATTAAAGAAACAATGGGTGATCTTTTTCTGATGTCTTAGCTTTTCACTGTAGCACATTATCCCAAATTTAGCAGCCTAAAACCATGTATTATCACCCAGTTTCTGAGTCAGGAATCCAGGAGCAGCTCAGCTGGGTGGTTCTAATGAAACTCAGCCAGGCTCTGTCCAAGTAGCACAGCTGGTACCAAAGGCAACTCAGTGGAGGAAGGATGGCCCTTGTAATTGGTGCTGGAAAAACTGAGCTTCCCAATGCAGAAATACACATTTTGATCCATACTCACATTATACAACAATTGATACACATTATACAAAAATGCATATTGGATCTAAATATAAAACTATAAGACTTGTAGAACATAGGAGAAGCATCTCTCTGGCCTTGTGTTAGTCAAAAGATTTCTTAAAATACAACACCAGAAGCATGATCCATAAAAGAAATAACTGATAAATTGGACCTAAGAATC